>JACEEZ010014276.1:0-27237 GCA_016584305.1 Chionoecetes opilio | reverse complement strand
ATAAACTTACAGTGAAACAGTAGATTGCTATAAATCGTGATCATTATCTAAAATAGTAGTAATGCTATAATTCGTAAATTTGGCGCTGGCGACATCACTGCAGGTGGCGCTTTACTGTTATCTACGGTAGGTGTTGCGATCAATTGTTCTTGTATCAATCGACGTATGATGTAGTCGTGTCTATTTTCTATATTAGAAATAGATATTTTATATTATTATATCTATTATATATCTATTTTCCTACATTATTATATCCTCTTTTGTTTTGTTGTGTAACATTACCGAAAATTCGTTAACTATTGCCCGCCTCCGTTTGATTTATCTTATTGCCATTTACCCGCCACAAGCACATGTTGCCGCCACTCGTGTATCCGAATATAAGGACCTAATGGCCTCAGCCCTTTAAATTTCCCAGCGAGGAGGAGGTTCTTGCAGCATTCAATAACTTTCCTAAGCCATAAGAGTCCCTATAAAACCATAACACCGGCATATTCACTCGGTAATGGCGTGATATATAAAAATGAACCAATTTTCCTGTTGCATCTGATTATTTAATCGCTTTGATGTACAGTACATCTATTATTACTATTACTGATTACTATATTATTTCAAAACATCCATAAAGTCTCCCCCGAGTAAGTTCAGTCATCGCGTGTTTATTTAATGACACTTTTATGTGACTAAAGTATATAACCTAAACTAAGCTGAACCATTACTTTGCTTGTTCGATAATATCATTAGTATTCGCCGTTGTTCTGACTACGTCTACTCTGAATCATATTATCACCAACAAACCTAAGATAATACAATATTTGATAGTATTCTTCTATTTGTATGTCTTTGTATTTCCTACCGTGTGTCTACCAGTTCCTTGTTTGTCATCCAGTTTCTAGTTAAGTGAACGACCTTGGATTGTTGTGGTAGTTTGATCTAATGATGGGTGATTTTGTGGTGATTTTGTGGTAGTTTCTTTTGATCTGTAATGACTGTGATTTTTGGTGATTTTGTTAGGTATTTGATCTTAATGATGGTGATTTTTGGTGGTGATTGTTGTGGTGATTTTGTGGTAGTTTGATCTTAATGATGGTGATTTTGTGGTGATTTTGTGGTGATTTTGTGGTAGTTTGATCTTAATGATGGTGATTTTGTGGTGATTTCTATGTCTTTGTATTTCCTACCGTGTGTTCTCTCCCATGCAGTTCTCTTGTTTTCATTCCATTTTCTTAGTTAAGTAACGACCTACACAAACCCTCTTACATTTGCATCACACGTGCATAGTCTCTGCTTTCAAGGACTACAACAGTTTTAGCAGAGACGGGAAAGGTAACAAATATTGATGGAAAAAAGCCAATAACTTGTTGCATTCTATTTCACGAATATTTTCTGAGCGCGGTGGCCTCATATGACATACGAGGGACAGGGATTTACATGTTAGGCTGTAAATTTTAGTTCTGGTCAACGAGTCTGAAAATACTACGACTTTGTATTTATGTATTTATTTATGCATTTATATGTACGTGTGTGTGTAAGTGTGTTCAAGTGACCAATATTAGAAGAGATATTTTCTTGAGAAATTATAAACATTCGGAGTAAATCATTAATAAGCTTACGTCACGTTCCCAGCGTCTACAGTGCCAGAGCTATGAACTTCATTGTCAGCTTTGCAGTGTGCCTGAAGTGAGTCTGCGGCAAGCAAAGACAAATTGTAACACAATAAAACTTTTACAGAAAAGAATTATGGTTCAGTTCCATCTGGCAGTGTGATTATAACGCTTTTTCCAGAGCACCCCACATCGGCAGGAGGACAAATAGATCAGTCTTGTAGCAATAAGGAGCAAATGCAACCTTCCCTAGAACAATGGAGCTTACGTGCTGTTCTGCCATGGAGCAATATATCTCAGTTAACTCTCTTTATCCTGATGACACCAACAGCAGGAGTGGATTTTTTTTCTTTTGCGTATGGCAGTGTGGTGGAGGAGGTTGCTGGGAGAGGAGTGTGTTCAGAAATAGGGGAGGGAGTCTTTGCATGAGGAAAGAATGCAATAGAGTGAGAGAGGAAGATAAGCGAGCAAGGAGAAGGGAATACAGGCAAATCAAATGATAGGATTGAGATCGGTAAAGTAAGAGGGAGAGGAGGGATTTGTCCACATTTATGTATATGCATCATGTCTGTGGGAAAGAAAAGAGGGAAGCACTCTGGCATTGAGAGGAAAGCGAGGAAAGGAATGGCACTTGAGAAGAACAGTTAAAATAAATTAAAAAGAGGAAAGGCGATAAAATATGGGAAGAGAAGATATCGATGAGAAGAAAATATACGAAACTGTAGGACGGAATCCGCAAGATGTGAGAGAGGAACAATGATGGGGGAGAATAGGCGGCTATTAACACAGTCACAAAAGGTAGCAGTGGATGAAATTGAGCGATATTTAATCTTCTAAACTTTTACACAGACTACTGTTGTTATTAAGATTGTTAGTAAAGAACGCTAAAAAATTGTCTATACTGAAATCGAGCTAGACGGGCGAACAAATTATAAAAATTATACTCGTAGATAAATCAATTGAAGACTTGTATACAGTAAAATACCAAAATAAAAAGTTCATATATATAGAGTGCATTTTTCACCGTAAGTGGTGAAACCGCAGCTCTTGCTGCGGGTGCGGATAGAACTTCCGCAGCTCTTGCTTCCGAGTATGGACGATGCTCGAGGGCAGGACTTGGCGGGAAAACAAGGAGGGAGAACTTGGCAGAGGCGGAAGGAAGGCGAGGACAGGCGAGAAGTTGGTGGGATGAGTAGCAGCGTCGTTGGCAGGGGAGGGGGGCAGCAGGGGCCTGATGAGGCAGGGTCCAGGAGAGGTGGACAACTTTGCCATTGAAGAACGAGCCTTCGGCAAACGTCTGGCCAAGATATGGGTGGCCTTCTGCATCACTAGTCTCCGCCTGTGTTGTGTTGACAGTGTCATTCACCCACAAGCTTGCCCACGCGAATTGGTTTCGCGATCGCCAGCCCTTACCCTTCCGGAAAGAGCTAAGACCTCGTCGTGACTGATTTATGGTAATGCTTGGACCCCACACACCACACACACCCCACCCACCTCCCGCGTGCGTCAAGTGACACAAATACATACCTCACCACTGTGCAATACGGGCAGTATGTGTGTGTGTGTGTGTGTGTGTGTGTGTGTGTGTGTGTGTGTGTGTGTGTGTGTGCACGTGTGTGTGCGTGCGTATGTGTGTGTGTGCGTATGTGTGTGCGTGTGTTTGTGTGTGTGTGCGTGTTTTCGTGCGTGCCTGCCCTTGCCATGAAAAAACTAGAAAAAGTATACGCCAAACATGAAAGATGGTAAAACTAATGTAAGGTATAGAAATATATATTATTGCTATCATCATTTGTATTTTATAGGCGTAGAGATATGCCTACCCCCCCTCCCAAAAAGCAAGTTTTTTTATTTACCCTGTGGTGGTATTTAGCCTGGGTAAAGGTAAGGTAAAGATGGGAGCATACGCAATGCTGCGCGTGGCATTCGGTGCTCATCTCCGTGGCATTAGCCCTTAGAGCCTGTGGTGGGTGAGGACCCGTTACCTCGGGACACAGGGCTAGTGTGACACCCGGGTTACCACAGTTACCTTCCCCAGGTTACCCCAGGTACCCATTTATCAACCCCGAAAGGAAGGAAGAACAGCTGGGTAGGCTGGTCGCCGACTTGCCCTGTCCCGGATTCCAACCAGGGCCCGCAGATTCGTAGCCAGGCACGATAGCCACTGCACCACGGAGGTGACTCCCTTAGCCTGGGTGGATTACTAAATATAGCCAGCCCTGAGACACTGGCCTAGTATGTGCGTGTGTCCATATTCCTTGCGTGCTGAAGGAGGCAACTAAAAGGATCAAGGAATAAGGAAAGGATCTATAGGAAAGGGTTGGGATCTCTGGTAGTGTCATTTCATCGGAAAACAAAAACAGGCAATCTTTTATTTTTATTTACGTGCCACTCCACTTGTTTTGGTGAAGACTAGTTGTATTATTATTGTTATGTTGTTGTGTTATTATGCTGTTATTGCTATTGTAATCATTATCATTTTGTCAATATTGCTAACAAAGATTATATAGAATGGCATATTACACCCACAATGCAACAGGAGGTAAGCAGCATGGTTAATCAAGCAGAGTTTGCTTTGTGTTCGCTCACATAAACTAATTGTGTAAGCGGAATTAGTTTATCAGGCAACAAACTCATTTCACAGATGTGCCTAATGGGAAAAATATTATTGAATTATTTTATTTTTGTCCTAATGATTATGAATTAACGTTTTCCTGGAAGCGTGGCCGTAATGTTAATGCCTGACGTGGCCTGATGCAGCGGAGGTGTTTCGAACCATTAGTGTAACGAATTAATTGTCTGGCCACTGATGGGTCCTCCTTTCCCTCTTGTCCTCAATTGTCTCGAGGAAATTACTTGTTCCACTTATAGGATGTACGGCTCATCCTGTACGTCGCTCGACCTTCCGTTTCATAATTCTAGAAACAAAGTAAACGTTTCAATTGTTTCAATTAGACGTTTATATTATCTGCAAACTCCATAACCTCCTGATGTAATAGATACCGTTAAGTGGAGAGCCACAGATCAAAGACTCACTGTGAAATAAACTAAAATAAACATTTGGAGATAATTTGATATACTATAAATAAACCTATATTTTCGATCGTATATGATATAAAATTGAGTGATGAGGGAAATCAAATAGTTTATAAAAAAATATAAAAATCTATGATAGCGATATGAAAAAAATATAACCCTAAATAAAGGGAAGTGTATACGTGTCATCAAAATGCGCCTCGATCTCTTGTCAAGACAAGTTGTTGTATTTACTGAAAACTAAACTAATGATAAAAAGAATTACCCCCAAAAACCGCATTTATTATTAGCGCCAAAAAAAATGTATGTTAAAAAAATAAAAGATGCATTCGTGGGATACGATACTGAAATATAATGCCACATGGATCCCGCTAAGAAATAAACAACAATAGACTTAAAAAAAAAAATTATATTGAAGGTGACCGTTTGTGTGCTTACGTTTATTCCAAAAATAAAAATTATTCCTAAAGGCCTATCCAGACGAGCGGGCGTGCCCGACGGGCAGCGCGGTCGGCGGGCAAATTCTACCGGGCATGCTCGTGAATGTTGTCCACACGGCCAAGTCGATGAATTGGCGGGCGTGCCCGACGATGCCAGTAGGTTTTGGAGTGCGGTACGATAAACATGGCACCCAGTATTACTGAGAGGAAGAAAATATTGTGTAGCGTGATGATTGCTTTGTGTATAAAGAAAAAAAGGAAAAGAAGAGAATATTGTGCAAAGATTGGCTTAAAGGAAGAGATGTTTATGGAAGCCATACAACGATACTAAAAGAACTATTACATGGCCAAGAACAAAATTTCAGAGAGTATATGAGAATGAGTGTAAGCACATTCTATATACTCCTAGCAAAGGTGGAGCCATACATACATAGGAAAAAAGACACAAACATGAGACAGAGCATAACAGCAGAAGCTCGTTTAGAGGCAACGCTGAGATTTTTAGCAACTGGGTGTACGTATTCGGCACTGCAGTATACTACATGCATTTCAAAGCAAAGCTTGTCCTGCATAGTTCCAGAAACCTGTCGGGCCATATACGAGGCACTAAGGGATGATTACTTGCAGGTGAGATTATTAATTATTTTACTGAACAGTACGTTATGTGTAATGTTACTGTAATACTGTGATGCTAATACGAGTACGTAATGATACTGTATATATATATATATATATATATATATATATATATATATATATATATATAATATTTTTTTCAGAGTAATGTGCAATGTAATATGTAGTGATACATCGAGTTAAGGGGCTTGATTGAGGAGACTTACTGTAAACAAACACATAATCACTTCATACTGTTCCCCTTTACTTGTCTCGTTAGTGCACTTCAGAGCCTATCGTTGTTTGATAATTCGCATGGGATCTGCACCAATCGGGGCGCAGACACTTATTGCAATGCTGTATTCAATTCAATCTGTATTCAATTTATCCGTCGTAACGAAGCACCACGTTGCCTTATCTCTGCAGCAATGGCCTTCAGTGCTGTTGTGCGTTTATCTCTGTTCTTGTAGCCCTTTAGATTAACATTCCGTAAGCATGCATGGATTTCACGATAAAGATGTATCAGCGTATTTGTAAGTGGTTTAGACCAGCAAATGGTAGGTAGCTCACTGCAGGTAACCGGGTTAGACATCGCAAGTTCCTGATGTGAACAGTGTTACAACGACGTGGGATGTGGGAGGCAAGCCTGCTATGGGTACACAATGTTAACTTACCTCTGGCAGCGTCGTAGCTCCTCAAGCCACCGGACCCCTGCCTGGTGATTTCGCTCAACGGGGGATCGGGCAGTTTGATGGTTAGCCCGTCAAATGTGCCGATAACAGCATGCCCGCCGATCAGGCCCGCTCGTCTGGCTAGGCCTTTAGCCTTAAAAGATAAATAAGATTATAAAATGCGCGTACAGTATGCGCCTCAGTAGTAAAACAACGGTACATACACTTCACAATCTTCCGTAACCTTTTTCTTGTATGGATAATATATTGGTTTTCTAGAATAAGCCCGTCAGGGTGGCAAGGTTGGTAGAGACGTGAGCTTGCAATGTGCAGAGTCCCTGCGCATTCGGTCAGCGGTTCGAGTCCGCCTAGTTCGTGCTGACGTGGTGGCGCTTTGTATAGTCAATAACCTTGTAGTTGGTACTTGCAAAGTGTCTAGATAGGATGAAAATCTTATCTTATCTTTCTAGAATAAATATAGTCGCGTACACGTTCACCTTCAGCATTATTTGTGTCTATCTTTGAAGGCCAACTGTAATGTCTACGTATAGAGTTCACTCGCTGTCAGAGGCGATGGTAGAGTGGCAAGGGCGTGAATCAAAGTGAAAAACAAAAGAGGATTGAGTGTTATTGGATCCTTAAGTGTTTAATGGGATCTATCACCCTCCACATGTCCTTTGTTCGTGTGTGTGTGTGTGTGTGTGTGTGTGTGTCTGTCTGCGTCTGTGTGTGTGTGTGTCTGTATGTGTGTGTGTGTGTGTGTGGGGGGGTTGAGTTTTTTTTCTTTTTCTTGTTTCAAACATTTTCCTCGTGTTTTTTCATTTGCCTTTGTCTCTAAAATTTGTCGAGTTCTTACTCTTCTCTCTCTCTCTCTCTCTCTCTCTCTCTCTCTCTCCTCTCTCTCATCCTCTCTCTCTCTCTCTCTCTCCTCTCTCCTCTCTTCTCTCTCTCTCTCTCTTCCTCTCTCTCTCTCTCTCTCCCTCTCTCTCCCCTCTCTCTCTCTCTCTCTCTCTCTCTCTCTCTCTCTTCTCTCTCTCTCTCTTCTCTCTCTCTCTCTCTCTCTCTCTCTCTCTCTCTTTTTTTTCCAGCAACAATAGTGTCGTCGTGTTTAATACCTCAGGAAAATACTGGATGTTCCCGTTTATTTGGCGCGTCTCGTCTCCTCCAGTCCAGCTATATTTTTCCTGCTTTTTACGTCCAGTTTTTGATAAATCTCTCCATTCTCTTCCATTGTTCCCTATTGCTTCAAATAACGTTCCAGTGGTGCCGTGAATATGTTACAATATTCCAAATCCCAAAGTGAATATTGTTTAGCTTTTAGTTTCTTTCCAACCTTCGTAATGCAATACCGATATAAATGTAGAGTTGTCATTTATGTAAATATTCTGCTTTGGTTCATTGCATATTTTGTGGGGGGGAAAATTGTGCAGTCAGTAAATGGTGTTGTGTTTATTTCCCTTTCTATCTACCTTTCCTTCTATCTTTCCGTCTGACTCTCCTTTTCATTCCTTCTTTCTTTCTATCTTTGATCATAATTTCGTTAACACCCTGTGAGACGACATGCAAATACTTTTACCCACTTCAAGTTAAACCTCACTGCCATCCCTCCACCTTATCTTCCTTCCATTATTTTCTTCTTCCATTGCATTTGTTTCATCCCATCAATCCTCTTACTCCTACCACTTATTGTCTTTTCCTATACGACCTCCTCTCCCTTCCCTTCCTTCCTTATCTTTTCTCCTATATTCCTTTCTCCACATTCTCACCCTTGCTTTACCCTTCCCTGTTAAGCCTCTCATGCCCCACAAAGTTTCCTCACATGTCCCCAGGTTCTCTTTTCCTTCAGAGTCTTGGTCCTTACCCTTCCTTTATCCCCTGCTCTTTTCCTCTCCTTTTTTCTCACTCTTTCACACACTTCTTTCCACCCTTCCTCCTCTCCCTTTATCCATCTCATCCCTTCACCTTCTCTTCCTCTTCTTTCCTTCTTACCTACTCTACCTTCCTGCTTTCCTCACTGTTTTTACTTATCTCCCTACCTCCTTCTTCCTCTCTCATCCTCTCCCTCTTTCCTTCTCTTCCACCATCCATCTCACCCCTTCGCCTTCTCTTCTTTACATATCTCCTTCTTTCATCCTCTCCCTCCATGCTTTCCTCACTGGTTTTGTCTTATCCCTGTCGCATCTCCTCCGTCCCCCCCTCCCCACCCTGCAACTCAAGGTCACGCCACACATACACGTTCACTTGTTTTCCTCCAGCCGCTTTACCCGCGGCGGGAGGCCTCACACGGGCACTTTGGGGAGACCGAAACAATTGGTTTTTTCCCCTCTACTGCTGCTTACGTTACTACTACTTCTATACTACTACTAATTATACTACTACTATTACTACTACTACTACTACTACTACTACTACTACTACTACTACTACTATTACTACTACTACTACTGCTTCTGCTGCTACTGCTCCTCTACTGCTGCTACTTCTACTGCTAATAGTAATAATAATAATGATAATAATAATAGATATGATATTTAGAATAATAGAAATGATAATAATAAGAACTAGGGGGGGCACTCAGTAGAGCGCATACCTCCGCCCGAATTTCATCAAATACACGTGTGTGTGGGTATAATATATATATATATATAATATATATATATATTATATAATATATATAATATATATATATATATATATATATATATATATGCACTCAGTATGAGCGCATACCTCCGGCCGAATATTTCATCAATTGGTTGCCATGGCAACAGTTTTCAATAGATTTCATCCAAAATTAAATCAGTTCTTCCTTATACCAAATAGAATTGGTATACCGAGTTTGGTCCAAATCTATTCGTAACTTTTCGAGAAATCCTGTACACTAACAAACAGACAGACAGACAGACAGACAGACAGATCAGGGTGAAAACATAACCCCTCCAACTTCGTTGGCGGAGGTAAAAATACAACTGCTCTGGTACTAATGTTGCTGAATACTACTTCTGCTTCTTTCATTATTATTTTCCTAATTATTATTATAATTATTATTATTATTATTATTATTATTATTATTATTATTATTTTATTATTATTATTGTTGTTTAAAAAAAAATTACATAATCATTGTTAACATTGTTATATTTCTTTGTATTATTGTTGTTGATACTGTTCTTGTTGTTAATTGGGTTTCTCTTCTCTCTCCTTCTCTCTCTCTCTCTTTCATATATGATCTTGATCTTGATGTTACAGGTGGCCTTTTCTTCATAGGCCAGGCCTTTAAACCGGCTGCTCCTGTAGTCTTGTTCTTGTTCTTGTTTTAGGGCTGTAGAGTTTATTGTCTATTTCTCATATACCACATTCTTTCCAAAAACTCTTTCACTGTCTCAATCATCCGTCCACTTGTCTCACCACACAGTTCCAGCAGTAATAACATCCATTCTCTTCCAGTCCTTTCAACCCCCTCGTTCATGTCACCTCCCATTTCAGTCAAAACCACACGCATCATTTCCATTTTCTCACATTCTAGTATCACATGTTCCACTGTTTCATCCTCACCCATGTCACACATCTGGCACACTTTGCTGCCTGACTCGGACCATCTGTAGTTCCTTGCATTTACATCTAAGCACTGTGTTCTGGCTTGGAAGAGAAGGTCGCCTTCCAGGGTTCCATCATACACACTTTCATACGCTGGTGCCTCTTTCTCCTTATACCATTCTAGTGTTTTCTTTTGCTCCATCTCATTTTTCCACTTACTCAGCCCCACATACTTCACTACTCTATCGATCTCAGTTTTCTATTTTCTCACATCCCACTCAAGGCCTTCTTCATCACCATTCAACATCTTCCATTCAATTACATTCGGTCTTCCATCTATCAGTTGATACATCCACCAACATTGCAATCCACTTCTTTCTACCATTTTTTGGCATCGCTTCCCCCATTTACTACTACATTCACTCCACAAATAAACTTTTCGTGCCAATCTTGTGTCCTCCATTCGTTCCAGTCTGATCTTATACCTGAGTGTTGCTTTCGAATGTCTCTCCCTAAATGTACTCCATCCCATGTCACCTCTTAAACCTTCAGTCGCTGCATACCTGGGTGCATTCAGTGCCATTCTTGCTACTTTATTTTGTCCCACTTCCAATATCTTTATTTCACTCTCATTCCGTGCAATCACCTCCATACCATACATAATGCTTGGGACAGCCACACTCTTCCACACTTCCCTCAACACATCATACTTGCTTGCCCTCATCCTTGCCACACTCCCAAGTCGACCAACCCACTGATTGGCCTGGCTGATCTTTTCAGCCTTTGCTTTTCCACATCCATTGGAACTCATGCACATCTCTAGGTACTTGTATTCACTAGTTTGTTCTAATTCATTTTCTCCCAGTCTCCATGTAGCGTTTCTGTCATCCTCTGTTATATTTACTATCATCACCTTACTTTTCTCACGGCTAAATTTTACTCCAAAGTCCTCTCCCATACTCATTCACCACATCTAACAGGCTCTGAGTTTCTCGGCCGACTCACTCATAACTACCATATCATCTGCATACATTACAAAGCTATTTTGTCATTTCCTACTCTCACTCCTGCATCCATTCTTCTCATCCTTACTGCCAGTTCCTCAGTATACAGACTAAACAAGGTTGGGGACAGAGTGCATCCTTGCCTAACACCTCTCTCACTCCTCACCCATTCTGTTTCTATATTACCTAGCCTAATTTTGCTCTAGTGTCTTCATACATGCTTCTCACTATGTTCACTATCTTTTGGCTCAACCCAACCTTTTCCAAAACCTTGCATAACATTTCTCTGTTACTCTATCATAGGCTTTCTCAATGTCTGGGAAACCCAAGGTACAGTGTCTTTCCCTCCCTTTTCTTCTTTTCAATTATTTCATTCACCACAAACATGTTGTCCTCTGCCCTCCTATCCACTCGAAAACCATTTGCTCCTCACCTAACCACCATAGCTCTCTCCAACCATTTACACAACCTTTCCTTCAACACTGCACTAAAAACTTACCTACTGTATTCATTAGGGCTATTGGTCTATAGTTCTTCAATTCACTCTTACTCTTGTATCCTCCTTTATGCAATAGGGTCACTCTACATTCATTCCATTTTCTAGGCACCCTTTCTTCTTCCACACACGGTTAAATAGGTCAGTCATTCTGTCAATCACCACCTCACCCCATTCTTGTACATCTCATATGGTATTTCATCCGGGCCTGCTGCTTTTTCATTCTTTTGCCTCCTTACACACTTCTTTACTTCATCTCTGCTAATCCATTCATTCAACTCTTTCGCATCTTTTCTTTCCAACGTTATACATTCTGGTCTTACGTCAAGATTTCACCTCGCCTCCAATGTCTTCCCAAAAGTTTTTTATAACCTCTTTGATTTGTGTCTCATCTGTTACACATTCAGCATTTACTTTCAAGACTTTCACATCTTCAATCCCAGACATCTTTTCCCCTCTCATGAATCTGTACACTCACGCCCACCTGCAAGTCCTTTCTCTTTCAGGGCTCGGATCTTACTCCTGTCACACATAACTTTCGCATCTCTTATCTTTCGTTTTGTTAGTCGCTGCTGTTTCACATATTCTGTCCACGCATTCTGGTATTCATCCTCCGCTTCTTCACTTTCTTGCTCCTTTTCTTTAACCCTCTACATTTCCTGTTTAACCTTTTTCGTTCCTTCCTTGCCTCTCTAATATCCTCATTCCACCATGGTTTATTCACTCTCTTTCTTCCATTTGTTCTAATAAACCCTATTTTTTTAAGTGCAGCGCTCCTCACATTTTCCGTTAGTCTCTCATTTAGCTCATCACCTCCTGTACTCTTTCTCTGTCCCACATCTCACTCAGACACACTTGAAAATCTTCCCATTTTGCATCTCTCAACCTCCATTTGTTCTTCACCGTCCTTACTTTTGGCTCACTTTTATTCCACATCATACAGTCCACTACAAGCATATTATGATCAGACACAATATCAATTTTTCCTTCTTCATCTATTACTTCATCCCCACTTGCTTGTTTGCTTGTGTCATTCTTAATGTTCTCATAAACTTTCCTTGCCTCAGCCAATAGAACATCCTTATATGATGAAACTAACGTGTTCTTTCACTTCATCTTGCACCTTAGTTTTCAGTTCAGCAATATTCTCCCGAACTTCCATTAAATTATCCTTGATATGTGACTCTATCTTATCCTCGAGGCTTATCATTTTTGCTTCCAAGGTTCCGAGCCTATTCATCAGGCTATGGGTGCCTTCCGAGTTTCTTTCTACTACTTCATTTAAATGGACTGATTTTGCCTCCATGTGACTCAGTCGGTCATCAAACTTCTTCTCCTTGTCCTGCCTTTTAAACCCTATCGGCTCTCATCTCGTCCACTGTATGTTCCAAAACTTGATGTTTACCTATCATTTCTTTCAGTTGTTCACTGATTCTTTAAAGCTGATTATGTAGCTTGACACTTCCCAGTTGACAACGACTGCAGTTGTAACTCAGCTGTTTACCTGCTTCGTTCTCGTTCATGAACTCGTACACAGCTTCTGGTATATTATCACATTCAATGTGAATCCAATCATCACATACCTCACATGCAGTGCATCATCCAAATCCGTCACCTCTACTTGACACTTTCCGCACTTATGTGCATCCACCTCGCCCTCCGGCACGTCTCCCTCCTGTGTCTTCATCATCCCTTCGGGTTTACGTTCCTTAGATCTTGCTCCTCTACCCACACCCGAGCCTTGTTTTTCACTTCCCTTGTTGTTGCGCAGCCTTCTCCTACATCCTGCCATTCTCATCCTACCTGTGAGGCTGTGATGTAGCACACAACACGGACTGGCCTCTCTCCTACCTGGTCGTCTCTTCTACCTCAGAGTCTGGCGTCCTGGGTCTATTAACACGGACTGGCCTCTCTCTTACCTCACAGGCTGGCGTCCTGGTCTATAACACGGACTGGTCTCTCTCCTACCTCCGGGAAAGTCAACAAAACGTGTTTTTTTCCAGCGCCTGAGCTTCATTATATATATATATATAGTATATAGTGAGGAGAGAGAGAGGAGAGAGAAGAGAGAGAGAGAGAGAGAGAGAGAGAGAGAGAGAGAGAGAGAGAGAGAGAGAGAGAGAGAGAGAGAGAGAGAGAGAGAGAGAGAGAGGAGATAATAATTCAGTTATTGGTTTATTGTTTTATGGTGGTGCAGTGTTAGCAAATGGACCAGACTTGTTTTTTCACAGCCTGAAGCTCAAGACTCACAATAACAATATGTGAGGCACAAGGGCAATATATATATATATATATATATATATATATATATATATATATATATATTATATATTATATATATGTATAATATTATATCTATTATCATTATACGAAATATATTTTTTTTTTTTTTTTCTTTCAGTTGGTCAAAGTGGTCCATGATGTCGAAGGAATCACAATAAGAATAACATTAAAAAACATATTTTCTCACTGCTATAAAGATGAGAAGCTGTAGTACAACCTAAGAGAAAAGATATCTTATATTTAGAGTTTGCCATCTCCGTCTTGGAACGATAATATTTTTTCTATTCTTAAATATCGATAGACTTTATTTATAAAAACCGTTGTCACGCAAAGTTGTTGGTGTATTGGAAACATGCAACGATATTTTAGTCGGAATATTAGCACGACATGGTTAGGGATTCGTTCCAATAACACACCCTCGCCTTGGTCTGCTGTGGGCGTTTTTCTATTTTATTTTGTTTTTTTGTCTATTTTGGAAACATGCAACGATATTTTAGTTCGGAATATTAGCACGACATGGTTAGGGATTCGTTCCAATAACACACCTCGCCTTGGTCTGCTGTGGGCGTTTTTCTATTTTGTCTATGCTCGCAATTGCAGCCTTTAAAACTGCATTCTTCCATCATATTAATATTTTCTGCTCAGGTAGACATCTTGTTCAGAGTTGTAAAAATATGTGGACCGTGATAAAAAGTGTTTCTTAAGGTGCAAGGATTATTTTGCGGTACACGACCCCAGCTGGTTCGACATCAGGCTCGTCTCCTCACAATTTTTGCTCTAAGTGATTTACAGTTTTCATATGTAATGATCTTTACGCTTCAGAATTTTCCAGATGCATCAATCAGTAGTCTAGAAAAGTAAATGGTATAGGCATCAAATTATAGTCGCAGCAAAATACTTGTTAATTAATCTGTGATAGCTGTTGTCATACCCCATTAAACATCATACATCATAGTCATACATTATGGGCATTTATCTAAGGAAAACGTATCCAGGAAGTCTGTATAACAATTTTACAATAATATCACGAACTATGTAACTTGCGGTGCATTAGTAATGTGTATCATTTGACAGCGTGTACACCTCCCACTCACACACCAGACTTTGTTTTCCCAATTTCGTTTCTTCTTTTAAGGTCTTTTTTAAGGTCTTTTTAGGGTCTCTTTCCCTTCCAGCCAGATCCCCGACGTAACTCCTTTCCCTCAGATATCATACGTAATTCGGCTTCATAAATTGCACCATGCGTTCTTCTTATCCCAATTTATTCTGCTGAGAGAGAGAGAGAGAGAGAGAGAGAGAGAGAGAGAGAGAGAGAGAGAGAGAGAGAGAGAGAGAGAGAGAGAGAGAGAGAGAGAGAGAGAGAGAGAGAGAGAGAGAGAGAGAGAGAGAGAGAGAGAAGCTAATCCAATCATAGAAACAGGGTAAGGGCTGCGGACAAAGACAGACGGCTAGAGACGCTAAAAGAAAGGCGTTGGAGGGACTGAGAGAAAACAATAGGGACTCGGTGACCTCTCGACCACCTGCGACTTCCCGTTCTGGAGGCAGTGTTTGCTCAATTGACTTTTCGCCTGCTGGCCCATGTCTCGCGTCTCGGAAGGGTCGAGTGAGGGTACTGCTCACACTTGCCTTTCCACCTCCATAACTCCAGTATCCCGCCAAGGAAAGTTTAGGAGAAACTCTGGTCCAGAAAGCTGAGAAGAAAAGTGCACCGTTATACAAGTTTCTCTCACCAGACTCTCGTATATACGGACAGAGCAAATGTTGACACTACTAAGAAAAATAATGCAGGAAGAAATATAAATCCAAAAGAAACAAGAGTCATGGTTCGTTCTCCTACGCTGAGCGATGAAAGAATTCTAAGTTACTGGAGAACGAAACTGTATGAAATATGATTCCTAAATTTTGCCTGTCAACCAGCCAAGAGCAAAGGAAGATAAAAAACTTTAGAGAAGCAGGAAATATGGAATCCTTCTTCACAGAACACCGCTTGGTATCACAAGAAATACACCAAAATTATTCGAGGAACAATTACTTATCGCCCTAAAACTTTACAGATACGAGAACGTGTGGACTTTGATTACCTTCACGCAATCTTTATTAGGAAACGGACAAGAGTATGCAGCAGTGAAATAGTGTTTGAGCAGTTGTATTCCTTAACACGCTACAGAAGGGAGTTTTTTGTGTGGAGGAGGGTGAAAGAGAGGAGGAAAAAGGGGATGAATAATAGGTCATGAAACTGCTCTGGCGCACGAAAGCTATATTACAAATTCATTCTTTTTACGATGTGTTGTATTCGGTTCAAGTTATGCTGTTGCTGGTAGTTGCTGATGATGATGTGTGTTTGTAATAAGTTGTGTGTGTGTGTTGTGTGTGTGTGTGTGTGTGTGTGTGTGTGTGTGTGTGTGTGTGTGTGTGTGAGTATGTGTGTGTGCTTGTGTGGTGTAGTTGTGGTCATGTTGTTATAGATGGTTGTAGTAATGGTGGTGGCGGGGCCGGGGATCTACATAATGAGATTTGGTGATGGTAGGTAACTTCCTCTTTCATTATAATTACGAGACTTATAATATTCATGATATTCCTACCACAAGAATTCTACAACTTTTGACATTGTTTCATCAGAAAATCAAATTAGAACTTCGTCATTTCGGTCACCCATGAAAAAATAGATTGAAGAGGATAACATGTATTATCTTTTAGGTACATGTTGACTTTGAAAAGAATTCCAAAGTGTATTATTATACTGTGAATACGTTTTCTTTTATTATTTTTCTATCATACTTGCGTGCCTTAGCAACCACTATTGACAACACATACACATAAACCTACACACGCACGCACACACAAAAACTAGCATTCCTCTTGTACTTCACAATATATCATGTCTTACGTGTTTTTTTTACCCTCTTCTCCTTTCCTTTCATCTTCCTTATTTGGTAAGAATTTCCCCTCCACCACCACCACCACCACCACCACCACCACCACCACCTCCACCACCACCACCACCACCACCACCACCACCACCACCATTCCACCACCCCACCACCCACCACACCACCCCCACCACCACCACCCCCACCACCACCACCACCACCACCACCACCACCACACCACCACCACCACCATCTCACCACCCCCACCCCCACCCCACCCCCACCACCCCCACCACCACCACCACCACCACCACCACCACCACCACCACCACCTCCACCACCACCACCATCCCACCACCACCACCACCACCACCACCACCACCATCTCCACCCACACCACCACCACCACCACCACCATCTCCACCACCACCACCCCCACCACCACCTGAGTCAGCGGTCTGAGAGGTTCAACACAGAAGCCTACGAAAAGTGAAAATATTGTGTTTACCTTCAGAATAACTTGTTTTCGTTTATTTTTGACGAGGGTATTGTGCGCGTTTTTGCTCCTTTTTCCCCTCTCCAAATTCCAGAGTGGTGAAATATGTGAGAGAATTCCTCTACTTTATCCCTACCGCAGCATTTTTGTTTCTTCTCTTATAAAGGTCTTTTTTCTCTCTTAGTAATGTCGGGGTTAGTGAACATTTTGTGAACTTTGATTAGGAAGAGCTTGTGCAACGCAGAGCAACACGTAGGTACGGATTTATTTTTTTCCTTTTTGTGTTTGTGTAATGGTGCAGTGCCTACTGATAACGATCCCCTAATGGCGTGAATTTTTCAGTTGCATGATTAGTAGCTTAAGAAACACGCAATGCGAGTACACTGTGTAACTATATATTCTATTATGACAAGGTATCGTACTTGCTGACTCAGTTATTCAATATTCCTCTCACGCGACCTGAATGAACAGTCAAATTAGATTCTCAGTAAATTTATCCTTATCTTAGACAATGCAGACTCAGACACGCAACAGTAATAAAAACAACATAGTAGTTCTTTTATGGGTTTCTGTCGTAATGGCTTTCCTCACGAACTCAAATGATCACTTGTAAGATTTTCCAGTAGTTCATGATTCAAGGAAATTCACGTACACACAAATCCAGTGAATAAATCGCCAATTGATCCCTCTCCTGCTACATACATTTACCTTCAATCACTGATCGAAGCATGAGTTTTGCAGCTTTGACATCCTCACCACCACCCCCTCCCTCACCACCACCACCATAGCACACCACACATCACCAAACCACCCCAGTTGAACAGTTACGTTTAAACCCAAAACACCATCACATCACTACACCATCACGCTAAGCTAACAAGAAGGGATATGGTGACTTTGTGATACATGAACTATCCATGAGAGTCCCGTGTTAATAAGTAAAGCACGTGTCTGTCTCCTTTCTTACCCACTGTCACCTATCATTTCCTTCCAATATTCATTACATGGAAGATGTATTCTTGCCTGTGCCACCATTACACACACACACACACACACACACACACACACACACACACACACACACCAACACAACCACACAACACATCACACACACACACACACACACACACACACCACACCAACATACACACACACAACACACACACACACACACAACCACACACACACTACACACACACACACACACACCCACACCACACACACACACAACACAACACAAACACACACACAACACACACACACACACACATACACACGCACACAACAAAACACACACAACACACACCACACACACACACACACAACACACACACACAAGCCATGCTCTGCCATTATACTAGCAAACGTATCATCAAGGCAACCCCAAGTCAGTAACGTCAAGGCAAGATATAAACTTTCTTGTGAGTGTGTGGGTGGCAAAGAACGCACCAAGGATTTTCACGGGGGTTCATAATTGATATAGCAAGTGCAGTTCACCTCGCCTGTTAGATACGCTCCATGCACGTGTTTTTGGAAACAAAAGAAGAACATAAATGTTATAAATACACTAAATCATACAATTCTGAATAAATCATAAAGCGTGAATGCAGACAGTGTTGTTACCGAAGGACAACGGAGTCATTCAAACGTTATAATCTAAAAGAGAGACGAGGTAGACCTGAATGCGCTGAAACTGTTTTGGGGACGAAAAATCAATGGCTGATGGGCGGCAAAGGAGAAATAAAAGTCCGGGAATGAAAGGGCGGGAGTGGTAGCGAAGTGGAAGAAAAGGGGACGAAAATTTACCGAACAGAAAACCCCTATTACTTTCCCATTTTCTTTGTATCTAGTCCTACCCCGGTATTTGCCATTAAACAGGAAAAGTGAGGTCGTAAAATGAATGCTGCACCGCTGTGTAGTAAAGTGCGGTGATGGAACATTTATTGAATTGGGTAAGAAAACAACAATACGAATTTGAATGAATACAAGTTACACTGTCCTATCTATAACCACCCTAACATCATCCCCAAATAATGAGGTTGGTGGTCATCCATGGAGCTGCTTATCTTTTGCTAGCAGTCCAGGTGACGGGAAAGTGAGTGTATGGTAGAAGACGAATAACAAAAGAAAAGTACAAGATATAGAAAAATTCCAGGAAAGTAAAAATAGGGATAACTTTAGGATGTAGGTTTTCCAGGGGGATGAGAATGGTGGAAAAAGAATTGAAGGTGAGAAAAAGGAAAGTAGTAAGAAAATAAGAGAAGCCAAAGAAGTGTGAAGGAAGGAAACAGAGGGAGTGAAAGAGACCTACTTAGAATGTGTAACAAGTGTTTGGCATTTCTTTACGCTGATTGCGGCAACCATGAGAGAGAGAGAGAGAGAGAGAGAGAGAGAGAGAGAGAGAGAGAGAGAGAGAGAGAGAGAGAGAGAGAGAGAGAGAGGAGAGAGAGAGAGAGAGAGAAGAGAGAGAGAATATACGACCAAGATACGAGGGAGCTACTTTTCTCTGCCTCAGGGTCAGAGTAAAGGTGCTCCACGTTACGACATGATGGACAGGAGGAAATAAACTCACTCGTTGCTGCTCTTCGGTTTCCTTGTGCCGTATTTCCTTTTCCAACATTGCCTCTTTGTGCTGGTAGAGCAAAATATAAGCTACTGATAAGCTTTAGGTACTGCATTATGCCTGGGTTTTTGTATTATCTGGGGTTTTTACCTACTTTTAATTATGGCATGTGACAGACATAAATACCTGTTAAATAATATGAGCCATTCAAAAGTGCAGTCATGTAGAAAGTACTTCATTTGTGAACAGACATAATGACATAAATCACTCATTGACATTCAGTTAATTAAGTATCGGTGATCATATAACACTATAATGACGGTTCACTAACGAAGTATTTGATAACACATTCGTTCTTTTATGGCAGGCTTTCTCAACTACCAGGTCGCAAGGGCTAATATTTTGTATCCTCACGATGATATGTAAGACGAGTGAGCCATTATGACAACAACACAATCTCTGCCATGGACGAAAACAGACGCGAGGTATTATAACTTGGATGTTCCTCCATTTAGTGTTTCTTTGTTTCCCGTGTCGTTGCCATGGCAGCCTCGAGCCTATGATACCGAGGGGAATCATCTGACGGCTGGAGATTATTACGGTAGACGGGTGTTTATTAATAGGGTATGCTTGTGGGGAGGGGGAGGCACAAGAAAGGAAAGTAATGATGGAGGAAGGATAAGAAAGAATGGTGGAGGAGGTGCAAGGACTGAGGAGGGAACTCATCAGGGAATGGGGCTACGTTAGGGTCAATGGTGTTTTGGTGTTGTGGAAATGTAGCCGCAAAGGGGGTGGACATGGCTGATGGAGATTGGTGCCATCTACTTCCTTTGAATTTAGTGTGTCATCTTTTGGGTTTTTCATCTTTTTGAATGGTTTTGAAGTTCTCTTTTACGAGTATCTGGAGTGAAAGTGCTCTAGAAGCTATTTTTATTTATTTATAAGGGCTAGCAGATACTTCAGATAAATAGTAGATAACAGATAAATGTTTAAAACTGTACGAGATATAATTGACACTAGTTATATGTCCATTACAATTAAAAGGTGGATGAACAAATACAGAAAGTACACCAAAGCTACACAAAATATATTACAACACAGTGCATGAGGTAGTATTCCACATACCACAATAAAACAAAGGTGGTGTCTCTTTGTTCAGCAATTACTGTGGAATTGTCCTGAAGCATGCGACCATGAACGACAATTATCGCCCTTGTAATATGAGAGAGAGAGAGAGAGAGAGAGAGAGAGAGAGAGAGAGAGAGAGAGAGAGAGAGAGAGAGAGAGAGAGAGAGAGAGAGAGAGAGAGAGAGAGAGAGAGAGAGAGAGAGAGAGAGAGAGAGATTTTTTGTTTATATCAATTTATTGCGCTCAAATAGCGACAGACCCAATACATGAAAACGGAGAAGCTACAAATGTTATGTGACACGCAGGACACGCCAACAGACGTACAGAGATGGAAATCAAACCCACCAAAATGGGGGCATATTGACTTAAGCAGACAATCATAAGGAGACACAGCAGAGGAAAGGTCCATAAGGCCGAACATAAATAACCGTGCACCCGTGCCTCGCAGGGCAACAACACTCTCATGAAGAAAATAACAAATGGGTATACTGACGACCAACATCGCACCGAGGCAAGGAAAATGCGGGCATACAGAAAGCAAACAAAGAGGGACGAGCAGGAAAGAGAGAGAGAGAGAGAGAGAGAGAGAGAGAGAGAGAGAGAGAGAGAGAGGAGAGAGAGAGAGAGAGAGAGAGAGAGAGAGAGAGAGAGAGAGAGAGGAGAGAGAGAGAGAGAGAGAGAGAGAGAGAGAGAGAGAGAGAGAGAGAGAGAGAGAGAGGAGAGAGAGAGAAGAGAAGAGAGAGAGAGAGAGAGAGAGAGAGAGAGAGAGAGAGAGAGAGAGAGAGAGAGAGAGAGAGAGAGAGAGAGAGGAGAGAGAGAGAGAGAGAGAGAGAGAGAGAGAGAGAAGGGGAGAGAGAGAGAGAGAGAGAGAGAGAGAGAGAGAGAGAGAGGAGAGAGAGAGAGAGGAGAGAGAGAGAGAGAGAGAGGAGAGAGAGGAGAGGAAGAGAGAGAGAGAGAGAGAGAGGAGAGAGAGAGAGAGGGGAAAGGGGGAGAGGAGAGAGAGAGGAGAGAGAGAAGAGAGAGAGAGAGAGAGAGAGGAGAGGGAGGGGAGAGAAGAGGGGAGAGAGAGAGAGGGAGAGAGAGAGAGAGAGAGGAGAGAGAGAAGAGAGGAGAGAAGAGAGAAAAGAGGAGAGAGAGAGAAGAGAGGGAGAGAAAAGAGAGAGAGAAGGAAGGAGAGAGGAGGAGGAGAGAGAGGGAAAGGGAAAAAAGAGAGGAGAGAGGAGGGGAGAGGAGGGGCCCCATTTACAGGAGTACTCGGAGTCTTTTTTTTCCCTTTATTATGACCAACCTTTTCGGGGGTGAATATCAAGTCCCCTTTAAAAATTTATTGCTTTTCTTGGCTCTATATTTTTGCTAATACGGGAGGGGGACGGTAACTTTTTTTATTTTTCTGTCCCTCTAAAGTACATGGAGTAAATATCTTGGTTTTGGGGCCCTCAGTTACGTTTAGTGGTCATTAGGCGTTCTTGAAATCTGTCACTATCTAGTTTTTTGTCGAGACGCTTTTTTTTAGATCTTGAGGTGCCTCGTATACTCCCTCGACATTTCTTTGACAGTCTGATTGTTATAGTACTTATTTCATAACTCTATAGATTTCTAACGAAGTCCATCTATCCTTATACTTAGAAATTGAATATAAGCATGGCATGTCCTTATACACTTTTAGTCTTGCCTTCTGAGTCGGTTTTATGGACCCTGGCAATCTCAGGAGAAAATAAATATCCTACAATGGTACCGTGGAGGCCTTAAAGATAGGGAACTTGGCCTTGCTACTTGGACCGAGAGAGAGAGAGAGAGAGAGAGAGAGAGAGAGAGAGAGAGAGAGAGAGAGAGAGAGAGAGAGAGAGAGAGAGAGAGAGAGAGAGAGATACTCCAATAGACGTTCTTGGCATGGAGACGAAGTAACCTAGAGATTCCGTTTATTCTGTTGTGGCCTGAGTCTAGTCCCCGGGAGCCATAACTGAAGTCATTTGCATATCGTCCCACAGTTACGCAGATGCTCACCACATAATGTTCAGAAACTTACGTCAAGGTCTCACACGGTATCTCTAGGAGAAGAAATATGCTTAATTGATCCACATACCTATTTCTCAAAGTTCTGAATCAGTTTATTGATCTACGTTGCAAGTTAAAGAAATTACTGTTTACTTTCGAAGGGAGCTGCATCAAATTTTCTTGAATTTTTTTTTTTTTTTTTTTTTTATGAACTTTGCATTTAAAAGTAGAGGTTATTGCCTCATGATTATTACCTCTTTAATATTATAGAGTTAGAGTTAGAGTTTATTACCTCTTTAATATTGTGTATTTTTTTATTACGTCAAGGTATCACGCGGTATCCCCGGGAGAAGAAATATGCTTGCATTGATCCACATACTTATTTCCTAAAGTTCTTGATCCGTTTATTAATCTACATAGCGAGAAAAATAATACAATTTACTTTCACGGGGAGCTGCATCGAATTATATATAGATTTTTTTTTTTTTTTAATACTTTCATAACTTTTGCATTTAAGAGTAGAGTTTATTGCTTCTTAAGTTTTCTGTATATTCTTTATATTCATATTTCTCCATGCATCTCGCTGCTTGTGGCATAACAAGATTGCTGCATAAACACAATGTATATTCATTGCAGCTTTACAATGATGGTAAACTTGACACCATTTTTAGTTTCCTCAATAATGTTGGATTTTGCGAGGTCACAAGCATCCAAAGGCCTCATCAAGAATGGTTATTGGCTCATTTTGAATACAGTGGAAGAGGATGCCGGAGAGGTGGATATGACATTGCTGTTTTACGAGGCGTCGCAGGGTGAAATTCGGTTGCAGGAGACATGTAGTGCGGCCGTGGACTCAGCGTTGAGTGTTGTGTGTGTTGCTGTGGGTTTGCATGAGTATGTTTATGCCTCGTCTAGATTCTGCTTGCATGCAATAACGCCGGTCTGCTCGGACTGAGGGAGTTTCGGGGATCAGAATTGCCTCATAAAAAGCGTGTCGCAAATGGACTGAATCCCATTGGCGTTTTAACTCTTAACAGTTACACTCTCGCTTAAAGAACATTTGTATTCCTCTCTCTTGATATCACTTTCGCACGTGTTTCAGCCCTCAGATCTGCGAGTGCAAAGCGGGGTGCGTGAGTCCTCGACCACACGCTTCAAGGCTATGCCAGGAAAAGCCGTACCAAAGTTATTCAGGAAGACAGGAAATCGCCCTCTCATGTTAACACGAAGATAAATGCTATTTTTTTTGTTATAGCCAGTGTAGTATTTCGCTTGTGGTGGAGGACGGGGGGCTGTTAGAGAGAGAGACTGTTGTATCCAAATTGGTGCATTTCTTTCCGTAACTATTGGATTGCTATCACTTCGTTGAATTAAGATGAAAACAAATTTGTCGAAACGTAAATAAGACAAAATAAATATAAGCTGACACAGGAACACTATATTATGCATAAGCTATATTATTTCTGGTTCATCCTGTGTTTTCCTACCATATTTTACATTTATTTCCTCCATCGATAATTTCCGGGATAAAGATTATTCTAGAACTGTTTGTGTGATGCAAAATATTAGCGATATGTGGCGTGCGTCGCTTGAGGGAAGAAGGCATCTGGTGTTTGCTGCTTCCACCTGTGTGTATATAGCTGGTGATATGGGGCTCAAAAGTAACTGCGCATCCACTCCCTCCCTTATTACGTCTTAGATTCCACATCCTCCTCCTCTCCCTCTTTCGCATCCACACTTAAGCTTCCTTTTACCTGCAAATTGTCCGCCAAAACGCGTCTAACCGTGAACTGTATACAAGATCGTTTTCTCGCGTGTTTCTCATTTAACTTTCCCAAACTCCGCTTTTTTCCTTTCGCTTAATTGCTTTGTTTTTTGTCCTCTCCTAGATTACTATTCCCACGTCATCCTCTCTACTCTTCACCTCCTCACTCCTCACCAATAACTTTCCTGCTACATTTTCCTTTCACATTCTCTGCCTCCTTTTATCTTTCTACCAGACACACCGACGGCAAAGAAACAAAAACTACCACTACATTTCCTTTGCTTTTCCCTTTTTTACTTTTTGCTTTGTTTTTTGAGAAGTGTAACCGAGTTTAGAATGCAGGGGATATAGACCCCGAACGTTTTTCCATGCATTTGCTTTTCCCTCCTCTACCCTCTTCCACTTCCATCTAAAAACGGGGGAAAGTTGTAGAAAATGAACGATGAAAAAACTAGGGTGTAAAACCCCTAAAATTTAGGGAATCCACCTGTTTTTATTCCTCACGGACATTAAAGCGCAAAAAACATTAAATTTTTACGTACAGTGGGTGCAAGAGGTAAAAAGGTAATTTACTTTCCCAGAAGTTACCATAAGGTCAAAAGGAATATGTGAGACCATGGAAAAACAGAGAAATACATATTTTAAATTTAATACATTAATCTATTTCACGTTATCGAGGGATGTATTGTGGTGCATCGAGTAAGTAAATGTTAATTTTCCCCTCTGTTAAGGTTCTTAATAAAATTTAGCTACTGAGTTACTGTTGGAGATTAAAGTACAGGTTTCGATGGGTGGATAAAAAAGAGAGGAAGGGGAGAGAGAAAGACAGAGACAGAGAAAGAGAGAAAAAAAGAGACAAGACAGAGACAGAGACAGAGACGAGACAGAACATAAAAGAGACCCGAGACAGAGACAGGAGAGAAAAAGAAGAGAAGAGAAAAGAAGAGGAAGAGAAAGGGAGGGAGAAGGGGAGAGAAAAAAAGGAGAGAGAGGGGAGAGGAGAGGAGAGAGAGAGAGAGAAAACCCCAGTAGCCTCACTTGAAATTCTCCAAGGAACTCCATCCTATTCTTTTCCCCCCCCCACCTTGGTTTTTTCATCTGTATTCCCGGAAGGGGTAGGCGTGAGAAAAAAGTAGCTGGGGCGGTAAGGCAGAGGTACCGATGAGTAAATACGTATATAAGGCGGGGGCGTGACGTGTAGCATAAGCTTTTGATAGTGAGCCGCCTTAAGGCGAAACACTCAGACATCCGCAGCAGAAAAAAACGAAGGGGGCTTAGAGGATACAGACAAGGGAGGGAAAAGAAAGAATGTGGGTTTTTGTATGACAAGGAAAAGACGGGAAAATGGGGGAGGAGAAATTTTTTTTTATTTGGGAAAGGGTGGGTGTTGTTTGTTTTGGTTTTACCTTTCTTTTTCTTTTTTTTTGGTATTGGGTTTGGGAGGATGGGGGTGGTTTGGTAATGGGGGTACGGAATAATCTACAAGCTCTTGATTCATTTTTTCATTATTTACCTTTTTAAATCGGTTTTCTCTCTCCCCTCGCTCGCTCTCCTCCCTGCTCGCTTTTCGCCTCCCCCCCTCGCCCCTCTCCTTTTCCCTCTTTCCCCTCCTCTCCTTCTTCTGACACACACACACTTACAAACGTATACACCCTTATTTTTCCTTTCCCTTTATAATTTTTATTTAATTATATATTAAAATTTATTAATATATAATAATATTTTTTTTTTTTATCTCTGTATTTTTTCTAGTATTGGCATCCAGGTCAGTGTTTCCCCTCCTTCCTAATTCCCCCCCCCATTTATTACATACTCCCCTGACTCCCCTAACACTACAACTCGAAACAATTCTATATCGTCTTTTTGCAAACACTTTAACTTAAAATATATTATTTTTTTGACTAACAAATGTATTTTTTTTTTTCCCCCAGGTAAGTGACCCCTAATCAAGCTGGAAGAAAAAGGCAAAACCCCACTCCGAGGTAAAAAGTCTGGAAATTCTGGGGCTGGAAGAAGTGTCCCTTTAAACGGAGGGAAATTCATGGTGCCCCTACCAAGTGGAATGGATCAGAGGGGTTTAATTTCGAGTTCCAAAGGGAAGGTGGGGAAAAGGGGAATAGGAACCCGGAACAGGAAAAAAACAATCGTTTTAGCTCACTGGGCGCAATGCAATCAGGTTACCATGTTCTTCCGGGAACGAGGCGTCGAGTAGATTGGAAAAAAAAGACGAAAACCGCCCGGAAAAAACCCGGCAACAGCGAGCAAGAAAAAACAGTTGTGGAGAACCTCGAGAAACCTAATGGAATTTATGAAATTTTGAAGATTTTGAAAAAACTAGTACAAATGAAAGCAAAAGGTATAAAAAAAATTGTCTAGAATACCAAAAAATCAATGAAAGGAAAACTTAACTAAAAAAAACAAAAGGGGTTGGGCATGAACGAAAAAAACGATAAACCTGAGCAAAAAACTAGTAAAAATAATTCCCGAGGGGAGAAAATCGGGCCCCCCTTTAAAATTAGGTCAGCTTAAGCTACCATCAGCTTAACTCCCTCTGTGGAATTATAACTTGCCCCCCCTTCCCAGTCCCGCTGTATCGTGGGGGGGGGGTTGGGGCCCCGGGGGCTGGGGCCCCGACGCCCTGGGGACGACCTGGTGCCCTTGGCTTTGGGCCCTGTCCTCGGTCTGACGAATTTTGCCTGGGGCCCTTTTCCGTCTCCTCCTTTTTCCCCCTTTCCCCCTC
>JACEEZ010014275.1:0-11626 GCA_016584305.1 Chionoecetes opilio | reverse complement strand
TTCCTTTTTAGCGGGGGCGGGGGGGGAACCCCCCACCACATCCCTTTTTTAAAAAAAAGGTTTTAAAAAAAATTTTTAAAAATTAGTTATACATATAATCTATACCTTTTCTATCCTAATACTCTACTAAATACTAATTACGAACAAGGTTTTTTAAAATTATTAAATTTAACGATAATGAAATACTTGAGAAAAATTCTTTTTTATAAACAATCTTTGTACAGAAGTGGATTATATAACGACCTCTCACTAAAACAACTGACCCAGAAAAATAAAGGGGGAAAACACCATTAATATCCCCCATATAAATACCTTCCTTAAAAGTTTGACATTCACACACACACTACACACACACAACCACACCACCCCACACAAACGCACCCTACACTACACACACACATCACACACACAAAAAATATACTACATTATATTATATATATATATATATATATATATTATATAATATAAATTATATTATATATATATTAATAAAAATAATATATATATTAATATATATAATTATATATATATAATATATATATATAAATATATAATTAATATAATATATATATATATATATATATAATTATATATATTTTTTATAAAATATATATATTATAATATATATAAAAATTAAAATATATATATATTTTAATAAAATTTAAAAAAAAAAAAAAAAAAAAAAGGGGGTAACCTGTTCAGAAAAAAATTTTTTCCCTTTTTTATACCCCCTGCAATTTTCCCTGTTTTTTGGGACGGAAAAGCAAAATCACCCCTTTTGAGCTAAAATGCAAAACCCTTTGCCTTTGGGCCCCAAAGATATTAAGCCCGCGACAGTAAAAAAAGCGCCAAATTTTTCCCTTTCCCGCCAGATTTTTTTTTTCACCTGAGACTTTTGTTACAATTGGTTAAACAACAAATTGGGTATAAAATTGAAGCATTTTTAATATTATTTCTAAAAAAAACAATAAAGTAAACTTCAAGAAAAAAACCATCATTCCAGAAAAAAGCAAAAATTTTCTAAAAAAATTTATATAAATTTTTCTAAATATTACAATCTTGACAAAAAAAAAGTGTGACAAAGATCTAAAACTTTTTTAAAGTGCAAAAATCTTTTGCCCTATGTCAGAAGCACTTCCGTCATTTTTCAATTTTTGCTTTTAAAGCTATCAAATCGCTCACTTTTTATTCCACAGTTTGAAAAGGTACTTTTTTTGCAAAATCTTTTAAAATTTTTTGCGAAATAGTCTCATTTTGACCCCCCCGCTCGCAATTCATTCACTATTTTTCTTTGCTGACTTTTCCAGGCCTTGCGTAGTCATCACTCCTTTTGGCATTCGCCAGGGGGTTTGCAGAAGCCTCTCCCCAATCCCAAAAGGGTGCCCAGCGAAATGACTCTCTGGCCCAAACAGACGCCAAGGTCGTCTTGGTGTAACCGGGGAACATAGGTTTCCCTCGTCTAAAAGCTTCTGGCTTCTCAGGGGCGTGCAGCTTGGCCCGCATGTCGCTTCTCTTTGTACTGAGTCTGCTCCCAAAGAGAGCAAAACGGCCAACCTCCGTGCCCAGGAAACCACTTGTGGGTTTTCAAGTTTTTGTAGCACTCCTGAGCAATCTCTGGATTTTTCCTTGAACTTCATCAGTCCTTCATGAACTGCAGATCTTTGGGCGGGAGCATCTGCAGCGGTGTAATGAATCCACAGGGGTGTTAGAACACCCTAGGAAGGTTGAGGCTTCCAGCTTCAAACATTTTCTTCTCGTACTCCAGCTCTCAGCAACATAAATCTTCAAGAATACGGGTTTCTGGCATCCCCCGGGCCCTGATGAAGGGCTCCAAAAGACTCCAGTGGTTCCCGCGGGGAGGCGTGTCCCCAAGGACATCAGTGAAAAGCTCAGCCATCTCACGGTAGTCAGCTCTAGGGGCTTCTCCGCCTAGGTTTCCTGTAGTATTTCCTTGCCTCTTTCTTCTTTTTTTTCAACCTTTTTTGTCGGGGATGGACGGGTTGTGGGGTTTCTATGGAAAGATCTGTCCAAACGCCCCTTGAAGTGCTTAAACCCAAAGGATTCTCTGGGTTTTTACCTTGCAAACAGTTTTCCTCCATACGCCCCAACCCACACTTCTAGAATGTGGTTTGCAGGCCCAGGTAGAACACCTTCCTGTCAAGCGTTTTCCGAAGCTTGGCGCCCCCCCGATGTACTCAATGTTGTGCCGTTGTGTCAAACACGGGAGGATCACCCCGTAAGCCCCCCATGCCTCCAGCAATCCGGGATCCTCTGCCTGAGCCTTTCCTGTTGAGCTGTCTAACTGGACTCCCAACTTGCCTTCAGGATATGCAGGTGGTCCTGAGCAACCAGCCAGAGTCCTACGTGGTCCCAGGACATTTCCCGGAACCCTCCAGCATTTTGCCACCCCAGTGGAGACACATATTTGGGGGGGGTCCTCGCTAAATGCTGCCATGTACTCCGGGCTGATGGGGTACTTGTCACATCCTTTTCCGTCCTTTGTTGAGGGTTGAGATGAACCCTTGCCAGGTCAGCTCCCACCCTTCATGTACAGAGACTAAGGGGTTCACTTGTTTCAGACAAACCCAAGATCAGGGGTACTCAGATGTCAACCACCCCATGACCCCCCTGGGAAAGTGAGAGTCCAGTGTCTGGGGATTTTTAACTCCGGGCGAGGTTTTTTGGTAATCCCTGTCCTCTGCATTCCCCTTTACTGTCGGTTGGTCAGCCCAGGTAGACACATCAGCATTCCCCTTTGCTGTGTGGCAGCTGAAAATTGTAGAAAAATTTTTTGAAAATTCATATCTTTTTCCTTCTCTGCTGCAGTCTTGCAGCCCCCTCTGCTTGCTTGGGGCCGTGACTCAAAAATCTTGTCGACCAACATGTGGGCCCTTTTCTCTTTTCTTTGATCCTGGTGAACCCATGTCCTTTTCCTTTTTTCCCTTGATAGCAATCGGTTTCTCTCTATTTCCGGATGGATCGAAGCTCCTATGTCGAACGCTATCTAATTCCAGGACAAAGGCACTCCTTTTCCCCCCAGGGTCCCCCGTTCTAAATTTTTTTCCTTTCTAATCTCTGTGGGTTTTTGTGAAGTGTCATAAAAGCTGCGCTGCATTGTACTTTTCATGGGCTTGATCCTAGCCCCTCGCCGAATGGGATGATAGCCCCCACTGTTTTTTTGGGGAGGTCTTGATGCTGGGGTTCCCCGTATTTTCTGGCAAACTCTGGAGATGGGGGAATATGGAAGGCCCCTGTCTGGGTTGGGGTTGGGTAATGGGAGCCACTGATCTGGGTATTTTTTCCATCAGGAAGGTTTCTGTGCAGATCTAGTAGCAGGGCGGCGTGACGCTTGTCTTGGACGCAGGTGGGGGTTTTGAGATTCAACTTTTCGTCCTCGGAGCCCTTGTTACTGCCATGTGAAATTATCTTGTGAATATCTTGGTTTGTTAGCAGGTTTCAAAAGATTGCAAAAACATAACGCCTTAATGTCATGCAAAACCATTGTGAAATTTTTGGGGCTAGGTGAAAAAAATTTATTTAATTTAATTTTTTTTGAAAATTTTTCTGTAAAATTTACATGTTAATTTTCCCTAAAAGTTTTTTATCATTTTTATGTTTTTATCAGCTCTAATTACTTGCTTTTAAAACCCGCTTTGCCCCTTTTTTGGGGGAAAAAAAAGGGGGAAACAAACTAAAATGCTCCGAACTGGGTTTCAGAAAACTTTTAAAATGAACTTCATGCTTCATGAGGGAAAGGGTTTCCCGACATTTTGCTTAATGGGTTTTAATTTTCGACTTTCCAGGGGGAAAAAAACATTGGAAACCCCTGCAGGAGGGGATAAAATGGGAAAAAATTGTTTTCTGAACAGGCTAATGGTGTGTTGTTGTGTGTGGCGTGTGTGCGTGTGTATTGTGTCTGTGTGTGATGTCGTAATCAGAGAAAGAAGAGAGGAGAAAGGGGGGAGAGAGGAGAGAGGAGAAGAGAGAGGGAGAGGAGAAGGGGGAGAGAAGAGAGAGAGAAAGGGGGGGAGAGAGAGAGAGAAGAGATATGGATCGTGTGTGTACTAGCAAAAAAGCTATACATACAGCCCCAAAACACCCCACACACACGCACAACACACACACACACCCCCACACACACACACCACACACACACCACACACACAAAACACACACAACCACACACACACACACAACACACACTTAAGATCTTTCCGGATAAAAACAGCGGAAATTTACGTATCCAGTACGTGAAAGTCTTGGGAATGACTTTCACAAAACAGACATACGGGCACACACACACTGAATTACTAAAAGAGGAAATGATATCGGCAAAATAAAGTCATCATTTAAAAAACAAGTGCCTCCGTTGTAGTGCTAGCGGCCTGGGTACGAATCTGCGGGCCCTGGTTTGACCCGGGCCAGGCAAGTCGGGGACCACCTATTACTGTTCTTTTCCTTCCCTTTTGGGCTTATAAATGGGACTTGGGGGACCTGGGAAGGGAACTGTGGTAACCCGGGGTCACACTAGCCCTGGTCCTTGGGGTAAAGGGTCCTCACCCCCACAGTCTAAGGCTAACCACGGAGATGAGCCCCCGAATGCTAAAAGGCAGCTTAGCGTATGCTCCCACTTTACCTTTATTTGAATGAAACATGATAAATGTAGATACGGAATACACACGATGTAGCCAGGCCATGTAAAAAAAACTAGGGAATACAACTATAAAAACACACACACACCACCACCAAAATACCACCCCACACCCACACACACACACACATACAAAAAACCCGCTGCACGCGCATAATATACTACTGAAGAAAAAGAGAGAGAGAGGAGAGATTGGATGTGTGTGTGGTTACTTATTTTTACATGTTTTTTTCCTTTACCTTTAAAGACACCTCCCCAACTAGTGGTTTTTTCCCCCCTTTTCTTTATTCGCTTACTATATTCCTTATAGGGACTGGCAAATATGCAGACTTTTGTTTACCTCTGTTTGTATGGTGCCCTTGGCCAGTCCTTTGTGACATAAAATAAAAAAAAATAAACATTGTTATATCTTACAGGGCCTGAGCTACACTCGTATGGCCCCGTCTCCATATCTACATTTTTATTTTGCTTCATTAGGGCTTAGTGTTGGCCGAAGTTACCACCCCATGACGCGGAACATAACCCCTGGCTAACACTCGGTGTGTGTGTATGCGTATGTGTGTGTGTGTCTGTGTGTGTGTGTATTCATCTAGTTGTATTCATCTAGTTGTATTTTACAGGGCCTGAGCAATGCTCGTACGGCCCCGTCTCCATATCAACATTTTTATCATTCATCCTTAGTGCCTAGTTTTGGCCGAAGCCACCACCCCGGAGAGCAGGTCACAAACTCAGGCTAACAACCGGTACCCATTCACTGCTGGGTGGACAGGGGCTCGGGTTTTAATGAAACAGCCCATTTGTTTCCGCTCCGCCCGGGGATCGAACCCGGAACTTCTCGGTTGTGAACCGAGCGTGCTTCCCCTACACTACGGAGTACCCTGTGTGTGTGAGTGTGTGTGTGTTTTGTGTTGTGTGTGTGTGTGTGTGTGTGTGTGTGTGTGTGTGTGTGTGTCTGTGTGTGTGTGTGTTTGTGTGTGTGTGTGTGTGTGTGTGTTATTCACCCACGGTTTTGTCCACGCAAATCGGACTCGTGATCGCCAGTTTCACCCTCCCTGGGGGATATTCCCGTTTTCTGGAACAGTATGTGGCGTTTAGTCTTGAACACGTCAGGTTAGGTACGTTAGGCTACCTACATTTTCTATGTTAGGCTATGGTAGGTTTCCTCGTCTCTGAACAGTAACTTTGTATGGGAATCACAATGAGGGTATTATGGACAAAAACCTATGGTTATTTTCGTATCTACAGCAACTCGGAAACCACATACTCCCATAGAGTTGGGGAATATGTATCCTGCTGCGAGCTTGGAGTTCCTTATTACCGTTCTTTGGTGTATTAATCTAGTTGTATTCATCTAGTTGTTATTTCATAGGGCCTGAGCTACACTCGTATGGCCCCTGCTCCATATCTTCATTTTATCTTTCATCCTAGTGCTTAGTGTTGGGGGAGGCCACCACCCCGGGAAGTGGGTCACAAAACCCTGGCTAACATCCGGTACCCATTCACTGTTGTGTGAACAGGGGCTAGGGTTTTAAGAAGACCGCCAATCTCTCTTCGCTCCGCCAAGGGATCGAATCCGGGATTCTCGGAACTGAGCGTGCTTCCACTACACTACGGAGTACCCACAGTCCCACACACAGTGTGTGTGTGGCTGTCCTGTGTGATAATATATATATATATATTTATGTGTGTGTGGTGTGTGTGTGTGTGTGGTGTGTGTGTGTGTGTGTGTGTTGTGTGGCCCCGCGTTGTGTGTGTTGTGTGTGCGTGTGTCATTCACCCATGGTCTTGTCCATACGAGTCGGACTCGCCATAGCTAGTTTCACCCTCTCGGAGCGAGCTTGGAGCTCATTATTACCTCACACACCACACACCCTCATCCTCTTGCTCAAGAGAGGCAGGAACTGCCGTGCCCGAAATTGTCAGTGAAAAATTCAAGGGAGCAGCGAGGATTCGAACCAGCTAACCACAAAAATGGCAGACCAGCGAGCTATCCACTTTACCATCGGGCAGTATGTATGTGTGTGGTGTGCATGTGTGTGGCCATCTGTTGGAATATATCGCTGGGTCTAAGGGGAGGCGAAGAAGTCGGTCACTTTCTATTCCGTCACGAAACAGCAGTCGAACTATGACTTGACAGACCAGAGTGAAAGAAGCACATCGAATCTGTATACTTTGTATACGGCGATCAGTGAGCATCGTTAGTGGTGTGGTATTACTAAAAGGTAAAGATGGGGGCATACGGTATGCTGCGCTTGGCCTCGGTGCTCATCTCCGTCGCTCTAGCCTGTGAGCCTGTGGTGGGTGACAACCCGTTACTCCGGGACACAGGGCTACTGTGACATCCGGGTTACCACAGTTACCTTCCCCAGGTTTTCCCAGGTAACCATTTATCAACCCCGAAAGGGAGGATGAACAGCTGTATAGGCTGGCTGCCGACTTGCCCTGGTCCGGACTTCATCCAGGGCTCGCAGATTTGTAGCTATGCGCGCTAACCTCTACACCATAGGAGGCGATAGGACAGGTAAGAGGTATGTAGTACTGTGCTTTTGCAGAAAAGAGTAATGTGAAAACTGAAGCGATCATATATATCACAGTGATGCATTTATTTGAAAATTGTGGGATTTGTTAAATGACTCCAGATATGATCTAATTTTATTTTTCACACACTTGAAGTGGGAATGTCAAAATTGACTGCCACACGAATGATGAAACCTCAGTATGCATTATCATCCTCCTCAATTATGTTGTTAAAAATACATCCATAAAATGTCACATATCGCAAACTTAATGACACTATTGTTAAGAATTTTTCAAATCATTATTAAGCTGTTGGCCATAATAAACGATCTTTAACCGATATAAAATATGACAATGGGCACAATCATGATTAATTAATTTTGTTTTCCATAATAAACGAACCGACACTAATAAAAACAATATCAGAATGGCCTTCAACTATATGTATTTGCGCCCCGTCGTGGCAGCCAGTAAATCTCGTTAATATACATGTTTTGCGGGCTTCACAGATAATCTGTTTTTAATGGTTGCATGCAGCTTTCTCCAATTGCAAAACAATTTCAAAAAATTGTTCTAAACATGCCATAAGTGTCGAAATAGTAGGCGAAAAAAAAAAGCTGTTGAAAAAAAAGTTGAACAGGAATCACTCACCATGGAATTAACTTGCACAGATTATAATCTACTATTCAGTAAGTAGCCCATTCAATGGGTATGACATCATAACAAGGTAAAGATTTTGGACAAAAAAATAATGCTTGCATGTAGTACAAATATTATCATATTCCTAAATTATTGTTGTCAGAGTAGTGTCAGAGTTTTTGTCGCCTCCGTGGTATAGTGGCTAGCGCGCCTAGCTACGAATTTGCGATCCCTGGTTCGAATCCGAGCCAGGCGAGGACGGCTACCAAATAAGCAGTTCATCCTCCCTTTCGGGGTTGATAAATGGGTTCCTGGGGAAACTTGGGGAAGGTAATTGTAGTAACCCGGATGTCACACTAGCCCTGTGTCACGGGGTTAACGGGTTCTCAACCAACCACAGGCTCAAAGACTAATGCGATGGAGATGAGCACCGAATATAGACTTGTGAAATAGACTTGGGGCTGTTTGACCAAGGTACGGCAGCCTCAGCAGATTTTTTCCATTATATATTTTTGTACATGTAAAAGCTGATGTACAGGATTCCCTACTAGTTTACTTAAATCCTCATGTAAATTTACATCTAATATATGTACTATAAGAATAGCCGTGTGTCTGTCTGTCTGTTTGTCTGTCTGTCAGTTTTGGGTAGCCGAAACTGTAAATTCAATTTTGATGAAAGTAGGCTCAACAGATCGCAAATAAAATTGTAGGTTGTGAGCGGCTTGGTCCCATGTCGATTGAATCATTTTGAAGGTGGGGTGTTTGGGCTAAAAAATACTTTTAACAGTATTATGCTGCCCCCATATCCTGCCGGCTGACAGGAAGATCATCCTCCCATTCGACGACCGCAGTGGTGATGCACCTGAGGTTTGGGTGCGGTACTCCAACAGCGGGAGATCTGGGAGGAGGAGAAACTGTCAAAAACGACATCAATAGTTTATATTGACCACTGTTTGCCATGTAAATAAATCACGGGCAGCTCCTCCATGAGCTGCATTGATTGTATGCACTTTTTTTTTGTATTATGTTTTGATGAAATTTTTATGTTTGTTCATTTATTATGTTTATTATACTGTATATACAATCAATAAAGAATACTGAACTGAACAGTATTCGATTACAGGTAGAAACTCTGCGATAAAGCTTTGCCGCCTTTCAATAACTCCATAGACTCGTGGACTTACCGTTTGTTGCATGTGTGAGTGTGTGTGTGTGTGTGTGTGTGTGCATGCATGCATGTGCGTGCGTGCGTGCGTGCGTGCGTGCGTGCGTGCGTGCGTGCGTGCGTGCGTGCGTGCGTGCGTGCGTGCGTGCGTGCGTGCGTGCGTGCGTGCGTGCGTGCGTGCGTGCGTGCGTGCGTGCGTGCGTGCGTGCGTGCGTGCGTGCGTGCGTGCGTGCGTGCGTGCGTGCGTGCGTGCGTGCGTGCGTGCGTGCGTGCGTGCGTGCGTGCGTGCGTGCGTGCGTGCGTGCGTGCGTGCGTGCGTGCGTGCGTGGTGCGTGCGTGCGTGCGTGCGTGCGTGCGTGCGTGCGTGCGTGCGTGCGTGCGTGCGTGCGTGCGTGCGTGGGCGTGGTGCGTGCGGCTGCGTGCGTGCGTGCGTGCGTGTGCGTGCGTGCGTGCGTGCGTGCGTGCGTGCGTGCGTGCGTGCGTGCGTGCGTGCGTGCGTGCGTGCGTGCGTGCGTGGTGCGTGTGGTGCTGTGTGGTGCTGTGTGTGTGCGTGTGTGTGTGTGTGTGGTGTGTGTGCGCGTGTGTGTGTGTCTGTGTGTTGTGTGGGTTGTGGGTGTGCGTGTGTGCGTGTGGTGTGTGCTGGGGTTGATATTTCAATATACTCCACGCACGGCTAAGTGTACGTCAGTCTGTCAAGGGTTGGCTGTGTCTGATGCCGTCGAAGTGTTGGCACCCCATGGAATCACACGGAACGTGGTCTACCCCGAGGCACTGTGCCCAGTGACCAACGGCAACAACAATACGATTGCAGTTTGCACTCACATTGTTGTCTAATATATACTACTACTACAAACATCAATACATGGGTCCGAAGGGCTCACAAGCACTTGTTATCCCTCTATCATTACTCCTATTTTACTAATAATTATTTTTGTGAAATCTCTATGGTGTGCTGTCAAGAAACCCCTCAATTTGTATAGGCACCTTAAAAGAAACATTGGCAGCAACGTCGTGAATTAATTCAACATATGCTGTAACATGGTTAGGTACAAGTATCTAGAGTCTAGACCAGTGCTCTTCAACCTTTTTTGATGTCGTCCACCCCTAGTAGTGATTTGGTAAGAGCTGTCCACCACATTTTTTTTCTCCTTAAAATCTCACGGCTCTGACATTTTAAATCTAACTATATTATTCTACAAAATATATAGGCAGGAAAAGGCAGCTTCACTCTCATTTAAAATTTTACAGTTTACATATTCTTCTGTATGTTCTACACATATGTCTTCACATATGTCTTCTGTACACATGCAGTTCTAAAACTATAAATATACAAGGAAAAATTAAACATACCTGCGGAATTATACTGCAAATGCATTTTCTTCATGAAACTAAAGTAAAATTGCCGCTAATATGCATTATATTGGGTAATCCAGAAAACAAAGCCTTTTACTTCAAGAAACAAAAATCAGTGGCTTGGCTGCTGTTGCAATTTGTCTGCTATCAACTTAAATCGAGGCATCAGACAATTTTCAAGTCCAACCCGCATACGAGGATCCAAATTCAGATTTGCATTCTTTTTCTATTCCTTGATTAAAACTAAGCTCGAGAAACTTTGCTGATACAGACAGGATGTTGCATCTGCACAAACATGGCGGGTTGTTGCCTACTCAGCTTACTCCTTGTAGTCCTGACTATCAAGCAGGACAACCCAGCATGCAATGCATAGGATGGCCAAATGTTTTGAAAGCTGCTTTTAAAGAATAATCCACTGGAAGCTCCAATAGGGCATCAGTATGATCAGTTCCATCATGTGGAAGGTCTGAGGTGAGGTGTCTTGGAAATAGAAGTCAAGGTTTTCCTGCATCAAAATCAGGTGTCTAGTAATCCAGGGTGCCATTCGTACCTCCAGTGTTTGCTCTGCTGTCTGCATACCATGTTCCCAGCCACTGCCAGCCAGCATATAGGTACAAAGACTTCAAAATCAAAACAACACCTCTTTTCTACATTGCTTTTAAATTGTTTCACCTTCAGTTTGAATCCATGTATTTTCCCTATTCATGTAAAAATATCCCCATCTTTACTTAGTTTATACCATATATTTATTCTCCCTTATCTATAACGACACGTGGGCATGATCTCGTCCACCCACCTGTCCACCCCAAAACAACCGTTCACCCCCGTCACTCACCTCGTCCCTCCACCAGGTTGAATAGCACTGGTCTAGACCATCGCGAGGACGCGATATGGGTAGGTGACCGAGCGATATTTGGATCCTGAATAAGTAGAGAATATAATATATTATATATATATAATATATATATATATATATATATATCTATTAATATTTATATATATAATATATATATTTTTATAGATATAACTATCTATCTATCTATCTATTTATATATCTATCTGTCTATCTATCTATATATAAAACTTAGGCCATGTTATATCCCACGACATGATTGATGATGATGATATCATCAAGCAGACCACCAAGCTTCTTGTCGTGGGAAATACCACAGAAGAAATTCTCCTACTGTAGCAGAGAGTGAAGATGAGTATTCAGGAGTCACTGCTACTCTAATACTGCAACTCGCGTGGTCGCGTACAAGGTGGCCATGCTACCATATGACATCCTTAAAAGGGGGCCG
>JACEEZ010014274.1:0-13331 GCA_016584305.1 Chionoecetes opilio | reverse complement strand
AAAAATGTAACAAAGTTTTAGGAAATAACCGTGCCTGAAATCTGTTTAGTTTGTATGTATACATGATGGATTCTTATGAATGTCATATGCGTAGTTATGTATGTTCACGAGTATGTAGTATGCCTGTGAGTATGCCTGTACTCGTATGTCTTGTCCTAAACTTTTTTTTATTTTAGAAAAAGGGTATGTTGATGTGTATGAATGTATCACTCAACTTACCCCATAAATTTAGAAGAAAACTTACACTTCATACCTTATTTCACCATAAAAAAGAATTTTAAAGCAACGTTACTTGGAAAATAAATTTTCCTTTTATTGTTTTTTCACGTTGGCGTGTCTGCATCATTTTCAACACATCAGTATTTATATATCAGACAGACTTTGGAGCTTGGTGAATAGCGATTAATATACCTTTACTTCCCGACCACGTTTTTTTTTTTTTTTTTACATCACAAAGGACGGGCCAAGGGCACAAAAAAAATGAGGTAAAAAAAAGCCCGCTTAGTTGCCAGTCCCTATACAGAAAACAGAAGAGAATAAAGAATGGGGGTGGCCGATTTAGTTCGGGAGGTGTCTTGTCACTCCCTCTTGAACAGATTTAAGTCGTAGGAAGGTGGAAAAACAGAAACAGGAAGAGAGTTCCAGAGTTTACCAGGGGAAAGGGATGAAATATTAAAGATACTGATTAACTCTTGCATTATGAAGATGGACAAATAGGGGTGAAAATGAGTAAAAACGTCTTGTGCCCGCGAGGGCCCTGAGAAAGGGGGAGGCATGCAGTTAGAAAGCTCAGAAGAGCAGTGAGCAGGAAAATAACGGTAGAAGATAGCAAGAGAAGCAGCATTGCGGCGGTGATTTAAAGATTGAAGACAGTTAGTCAGAGGAAGGAGTTGATGAAAACGACATTTTTTTACTCAAACCCCGTTTAGGAAAGCTGTATGAGTGGGTCCCCCCAAAACATATGAGACATACGATCCACACATGGGCGGATAAGGCCCCTGTACAGAGCAAGCAACTGGGAGGGAGAAAAATTGGGGCGCAGACGCCACAGGACACCTAACTTCTTAGAAGCTGTTTTAGCAAGAAATGGATGAGATTTCCAGTTCAGATTTTAGTAAACGATAGTCCCAAGAATGTTCATTGTAGAAGGAGATAGTTGAGTGTCTTTGAAGAAGAGGGGATAGTTATTTTGGTAGGTTTTGTCGAGTAGATAGGTGAAGAAATTTGGGGTTTTTTGAGGCATTGAACAAAGCAAGGTTTGCTTTCCCCCCAATCAGAAATTATAGAAAGATCAGAAGGTAGGCGCTCGGTGGCATCTCCCCGTGAATCACTTAGTTCCTTTTGGGATTTTGACGTCTAATAAACGACGTTGAAAATGCAGGGTAGAATCATCAGCGTAGGAGTGAATGGGGCTTTGAGTTAGACTTAGAAGATCATTTAATGAATGATAGAAATAGAGTGGGTGATGGGGAACAGAACCCTGAGGAACACCACTTTTGATAGACTTAGGAGAAGAACAATGTCCGTCTGTCTAATTCAAACATCGTTACTTTTTACGGGAACAACCTTACAACCTTTTTACAGGAACTATCACGTGTAGGTCTCACGGCCTCTTGTAGCTTCCTTATTTTGTTATGGTTTTTTCTTTGTCTTGTTTAGTGGTCATCTTTTTCACAAAAGGTAGAGATAGAGAAAAAGAAGAGAGGAGGGAAGAGGAGAGAGGAAGAGAGGAAGAGAGAGGAGAGAGAGAGGGAGGAGAGGAGAGAGAGAGAGAGAGAGAGAGAGAGAGAGAGAGAAAAAGAGAGAGGAGAGAGAGAGAGAGAGAGAGAGAGAGAGAGAGAGAGAGAGGGGAGAGAGAGGAGAGAGAGAGAGAATATTACATTATCCAGATATCAAATGACAAATGTTATAAAAAGAAAAAATATATGCTACGTGAACTTTTTCAAAATGATCTGCATTAAACAATTCCACTTCCATATTAAAATATAAGTGAACCATATTTTAAATTTAATTTCTGAAATAACACAGAGCTCATCCCAGTAAGGGACACACACAGAAAAAAAAACTTGTTCAATAATTAGTGAAAACGTTATATTGAGATTTGATACTTGATTGATACTTGTATTGTAGGGACGAAATTTGTTGAGGTTCATAAAAATCGGTCGATTTTTTTTTACATGGACTAGGAGAGTCTAACGTGGAGCTTCCATGTTAGACTCAAGTGGTACCAATGTCAAGAACGCGTTTTTTAGAAAGACCAACATAGAGAGCCAGCATGGACATATGTTGATCCACGGCTAATACCCTTCTGCACCTTGGTTGGCAGCTCTGAACCAGGGAGATCTTTTATTGGGGAGACGAGAGCAGAGGGGGCATTTGTCTCCGCGCCCTGCAAGCAAGAACAACAAAACACACCATCACCAGTGCATACCACGCCACAGGATATTATGATAGCTGTAGTAAATAAACTGTAACAGTCGCTCAATAACTTTGTATGTTCTCTGTTCTTTCCTTTTCAATCTACAACTTTGAAAGTAAAAGCCAGTCACAGAACAATATATATGTATCCACTAAGTTCACTGAAATTAAGCAAACACAATATTTGCAAATTTATTGTTTAATGTGCATATATTACTTCATCAGCATATAAAACTACTACAAGCAGAGAGCAGAGGTATGTAGTACTATTATGTATTATGTAGCCAAACTATAGCCTGGCGTGATGTGGTACCTGGAACTCTCGCCGATCGTTTTTCTTGCCAATTTTCGGCGACTGTTCGAGTTCTTGATTTTGATATTACAATACGCAAAATATATATAATATATAAATATAGTTAATCAGCTTATAACAAAACAGATAAAAGCTTATTAGATATATATATATTTAGAGTCGTAGAAAATAGGAACCACACACTCGGCGACGCGAAGAGTTGGAATTTTCGCCGACGGGGACGAGAGATACGGTAGACAAGAGTATCATATAATATGTTGGGAGTGTAAAAGGATGATCCCCTGTTTTAAATGGGAGGATAGTGTTGAAGTATGAGAGATAGAGAGAGAGAGAGAGAGAGGAGAGAGAGAGAGAGAGAGAGAGAGAGAGAGAGAGAGAGAGAGAGAGAGAAAGAGAGAGAGAGAGAGAGAGAGAAGGATCATCATGAGTGAGGTGACAAACGACAGTGGGATGTGAGAATGAGGTGTAAGATATGTGGAAATAAGACTTCTGCCGGGGGCCCCCCCCCCCCTAACCGCGGGCTTAAATTTTGAGGGAAAAAAATCCCAAAAAAAGCCAATCAAATATAGAAAAAAAAAAATTACTTTTAAAAAAAATTCTTCAAAATTAAAAGAGTTTTTTTGGATAATTAAAAAAATAAAGAACCCAGATCAAAATGTGAAAAATTTCCTTTAAAATTCAAAGTTTTTTTGGGGTAAAAAAAAAAAGGGGGAAAAGTTTATATTATTAAATGGGAAAATTAAATATTTAAGGGGGGGGTAAAAATGCGAGCCTCTACAGCTGGGGGTCTGGGGAGGCCCGGGTGGGGCAAAAATGTTTTTTAATATTAATCTTTTTTGGGGGTATTTTGGGGCCCTCAGAAGGGATATATTGCACTAATTTGTATTCAGGGCAAAAAAATTTTGATCCCTGGGGAAAAAAAGGGGGAAAATACGAGTCCCCCCCCCCCCATATCGTCCCCTTTTTGGGAAAGGGGAGAGAGGGGGGGCAACACACACACACACAACACACAAATAACACACAAAACCTTCCCCCCACCCTTTGTTTAAATTTCGTAAATTTTCGCTAAACTTCTGGGGTGAAAAATCCGGCATTACAAAATATCAAAATTGCAATGTGTTTTGGAGGACCTCCGCCGAACCCTTGAGAGGGGCCACCAAATCCCGGGGGTTCGATGGGGGGGGAACCCGGGTTTTAAGAACCACTCCCCAGGGGAGTTGTAAGGAAACAGCTGTCAGCGTAGACTAACTAGACTATGACCAAAAAAAAAATAAATGTCTCCTCTTTTCTTATTAAATGCAAGTGCTGTGTATTTCGATAAGGATGTACTTCTTTTGCTGTAGTTTGGATTCGGCGAGCGGGGAGGGTAAAAAAACTAGATTTCACAGGGCGCCAAACGTGATCTTCTAAAAAATTTTCGAAATTCCTAATCTGCAGTAGATCATTTTAAAACTTTTATTTTGCCAAACTAAATTGGTAATATTTTTAAACTTTCCTTACATTGGCATTTGCTATATTCGTAAATTCATTAGACTTTGGTGTTAGACAGGGCGTGGTTTGTCTGCAATTCCCAAATCGATTTTCGTTGCCTTTCGACCAAACTTAAGAATAAACCCCCCCCCCCCCCCGGAAAAAATTTTTAAAAAACTGAAAAGTCGTCTAAAGTCTGGTTAGTCTTAGTTAGCCTAATCAATGTTTAAAAAATGGGCCCGAATGTCACGAGAGGGGTTTTGGGAGGGCATGCCTCGGTGCAGAGGGAAAGGGAGGAGAGCTACACGACGAAGGGTAGGGGAGGTTAGGGGGGGTGGGGGAAGGGGGGAAGGGAAAGGGGGGAGAAGGGGGGCTGAGGGTGTTATGTCCGCCCTCACTACCATTTGTCATTGCTGTCACCACACTCGCTTTTTTTTTTTTTCTCCTCTCTCTCTCCTCTCTCCTCTCTCTCCTCTCCCCTTCTCCTCTCTCTCCTCTCTCTCTCCTCTCCTCTCTCTTTCCAATTCATTTAGGGAAAAAAGGGAGGGGGAGAAACTATACGCTTTAATTAATTTTTTTTATTTTCTTAATTCTCTGTTCTTGCCCCCGTGGGGTTTTTTCTTTCCCGAGTCCATTTAAAACTCATTATCAATAATGTCAAAGTTAAGAGCAAATTGTTGTCATTGTCTTTTACCTCTTCACATTATTTAACAGGGTCGTGATGAAACCCCTGCTGGTATTATTGCTGATACCATGAGGGGGGACATGACGACTGCTGAATTTTTATACGGGTGTGTGTGTGTGTTGTGTGGTGTGGTGTGTGTTGGTGTGGGTGTGTGTGTGTGGTTTTTTGGGCGTGTGGTGGTGTGTGTGGGTTACCCCAAGTCCATAAAAAACCCTTTTTAAAAAAACGAAATTGCTATAACTGAACGCAGTAAAAGGCGGAGCGCAGAAAATGTCCCGATAATAAAATGAAAATATAAAGGACAAACGACGCAAAGAGGAAAATGACTACGTACAAAGGGAAAGGCTGAAAAGGAGAAATTTAAAAAAAGATAAAAGTGCATAAAACTTTTTTCCACCTGAAAAGTTAATAGAGATCCCCTTAAAATTTTAAATCAGGGACTATCTGCCAATAATTGTTCCGCTGTGCCGGCAACAAATCCAGGCCTTTTAGCGCCGTAGTGGAATCAGGCGGCGGACAAAGAGGAACCAGAGAGCGGACGGGAGGTGGCGGGGGTGGCGAGTGCTGTGCTGCTGAGCCCCAATTTTGCTCTGTTTATAAACAAACGCGTTCGGGTCAATTTGTACTGAAGCGATTGGAAATAGGTCAAGTGACCCCAAGACATTTCGGCCACATGTCATATGAGACCCAAGACTATGAGGGAAAAAGCCAATCTGGACACGAAAAAACCCGGCCCCAAACCATAAAAAACCCCTTCCCACATATCCCGTTTTTCGTAACAGTGGGGTCCTGTCCTTTATTTGTTTCTGTGTGTGTGTGTGCGTGTGTGTGTGTGTGATGTGACGTGTGTTTGTTGTGTGGGTGTGTGTGTGGTTTTGTGGGGTGGTGTGTTTGTGTGGTGTGGGTGTTGTGAGTGTGTGTATTCAAAAGGGTGCACGTGTTTGTACTGCTTGTGTTCTTTTGTATGCTTTTTACTTGTTGCTTGATTTTTTTTTAGCATGTGCGTTTTTTTTTTTTCCGTTTTTTTTTTTTCTTTTTTGCGTGTTGTGTGTGTGTTGTGTATGTTGTGTTGTGTGTGTGGTGGTGTATTGTGTCTGTGTGTGTGTGTGTGTGTGTGTGGGTGTTGTGTTGTGTGGTGTGTGTGTGGTGGTGTGGGGTTGTGTTTTCCTTTCATTTTTCAAGTACGACATATACTTGTGTTTCCTTTTATATTTAAATCTATACTGTCTTAGAAGTGTGTTTTTACTGCTTTTTTTTTACCTTTTGGGGGGCCCACCTTGTTGTTGGCTTTGTGTCATTCATACATTATTGATACATGAAGCCGTGTCCCCTTTTAATGTCAGCCTTAACTGTTTTTTTTCAAAATGTTTCCGCATATACGCGTGTTTACTTCTCGTTCTTTTTAAAAGTACAAATCCAGTAATTCTAAATGCTTCTGTGATTTTTCTTTTTTTCCCCCCTTTTTTTTTTTCCTTTTTTTTTCTCTTTTTTTTTCTCTCTTTAGATTTTTTTTTAGCTTTTTCCCCTTTTACTCGATATATTGATCCTCTGTCAGTTTTTTTCCCCCTTTTTTTTCCCCTCTCTTTCCTCCTCTCTCTCTCTCTCTCCCGTTTTTTTCTTTTCCCCTCACTCCTTTTTCTCCTCTCTCTCCTCCCTCTCCTCTTCTCCAAAGGGCCACTGAAGCTCAAAAATTTTCTAAAAGAAGGCCCCCGTCACTTTTTTCAGTGCCGGAAAAAAGGTAAAAACCCAAACCCCCACAAACCCCCCCACCACCCACCAAAACCAACCACCCCAAAAACCCCCCCACACCCACCCCCCCACCCCACCCCACAAACCCAACCCCCCCCCCACCCCCACCCCCCCACCCCCCCCCCCCCACCCCCACCCACAACCCCCCCCCCCCCCCCACACCCCCACCCCCCACCCACCCCCCCACCCCCCCACCACACCCCAAACACCCCCCCACCTTCCTACCCTGGTTGTTTCCGGGTTCGGGTTAAAACCTGGGGCTGAAAATTCCCGATTCTTCCCTCTCTTCCTCTCTCTCCTCTCTCTCCTCTCTCCCTTTTCCTCTCTATCTCTCTTTTTCCCTTTTTTTCCCCCCCCCCTCCCCCCTTTCCCCCTCTCCCCTTCTTTCCCCTCTCTCTCTCTCTCTCTCTCTCTCCCCCCTCCCCCTCTCTCTCTCTCTCTCTCTCCTCTCCCCTCTCTCTCTCTCCAAGTATATCATTTTAGTTCGCCTCGGGGGAATGATAAAGAAGGCAACCCCTGCTTTCGAAAAACTTTTTTATGACACCCCCCGGACCAACAGACACACACACACACCCCCACACCACACACACACCACACACACACACCACACACACACACACACCCCACACAAAAACCCGAATGCCATCACTCCCCGGAAACTTCATTCCACTTTGCGCGGCGAGGGGATCGAAGGATTAAAAATATGTCATTCATTTTAAGCTATTAAAGGGCCCGGGAGCAGGGGAGGCTTTGGCGGCTTACTGTGGTGGTGGGCCAGGGAAGATGGAAGGAGGAAAGGGAGAGGAAAAAGGGGGGGAGAAAGGAGGGGGAAAAGGTGTTTTGGTAAAGGGGGTATGAAGTAGAGGAAAAGGGGGAGGAAGAGGGGGAGAGAAGGAGGAGGAAGGAGGGGTTTTGGGAAAAAGGGGTAAGAAGTAAGGGTGGGGACATAGCTGAATGGGAATGTATGGAGGATAGAAGGAGGAGAGAGGTAAAAGGGAAAAGGAGAGGTGGGTATTCTTCTTTGAAAAGTGGAGAGGGAAGGGTGTAAGTATGTAAGGGGGTGAGCGGGAAGTAATGAGGGTAATACAAGAGGTAGAGAGGGGAAAGAGTCATGTGTTTTTGCGAGAGGGAAGGGTGGGGTGGGTGAGGGGGGTTGGTTAAAAAAGATATGGTGAAGAGGAGGAAAGGGTTTTGGGGGGAGGGAAGAGTGATAGAGGGAGCTTAAGGAAAATAAAATTGTGGGGAGTGGGGGGGATAGGGAGTTGCTATAAAAAAGGGGGATAAAAGGCAAAGATAATGAATTGAGAGCTGTTTTTGTTGAAGGGAGGGAAGATGTTAAAGAGAAAAGAAAAATTGTCTATGTGTGGTGAAGAGAGAGGAGAGAGAAGAGAGAGAGAGAGAGAGGAGAGAGAGAGAGAGAGAGGAGAGAAGAGAGAGAGAGAGAGAAAAGGAGAGAGAGAGAGAGAGAGAGAGGGGAGAGAGAGGACCTTTGGCTTCTAGACAAGGTACAAAAACCCTGCCCAGCGGGTCATCTCCCTGAAGGCAGCACCAGACATGCAGCTCCCCCCCTACAGCCCTACAGCACAGGGAGACGGGCCGGGGCCCGTGGGCACGTACAAAATCCCAAGCAGGGCGCCCCAACCCCGCATACTCCGGCAGCCGTGGGGCACCTCCCCTACTCCACCAGGACGCCAACAAGAGGGACCAACAACTCTTTTTTCCCTTTGCCCCGGGGCAGCGACCCTTCTTCCGCTCCTTCCCGCCGCGTACGCAGGCTGTGGAACCGTTAGTGCGACAGACTGACATGCCCAGGCCGCCACATCCACTCTTTAAATGGCAGTGAAGCCTGGTTATGCCCTCTGGACATAATTATCAACAAATGTCAGACTAAAGATAGTTTCGGAACCTCACGGGGGGGGGGGAAATTTTGTGAAAATTAATATGAAAAGTAAAAAAAAAAAAAAAAAAAGGGAGAGGGGAGAGAGGAGAGAGGAGAGAGAGAGGGAGAGGAAGAGAAAGGGGAGAGAGAGAAAAAAAAAAAAAAAGAGGGGGGGGGGGGCAGAATGAAAAGAGTTGATAAACAGGCTAAAGGGGGGTCAGACCCGGTCAAACCCCTTTATATATATGATTCCTTTTATTTTTCAAGGTATGCTTTTTTGGGGGTTTCTTCTACCCCTCTCTCTCTCTCTCTCTCTCTCTCTCTCTCTCTCTTTTTTTCCCCTCTCTCCTCCCTCTCTCTTTTCTCCTCCTCCCCCCCCCTCCCCTTCCCCTCCGTCCTTCCCTCTTTTTCCCCCCCTCATGGACCCCCCTGCCCCCCCCTCCCCCCTTTTCTCCCTCCTTCCTAAAAGTTATTGGCTTTCAGAAACAAAAAGGAAAAGTTCACGTAAAAGAAATGAAATATTTAGGTGCCAAAGGGGGAGGATTTTAAAAATTTTTTTCCTCTAACGGGTTCACTAAAAACTAATGTGGTTATTATTATTGGCTTTTGTGTTTGACATATTTTTATTTCTCTCATATTACTGCATTTTTTTTATATTTTACTTCTCCCCTTGAATGTATTTTTGTTGTTATTTTTTCAAAATAAAAGATATTAATGAAGTTAATATGCGAACAGGTGTGTGTGTGTGTGTGTGTGTATGTGTGTGTGTGTGTGTTGTGTGTGTGTGTGTGAGAGAGAGAGAGAGAGAGGAGAGAGAGAGAGAGAAGACGAGAGAGAGAGAGAGAGAGAGGAGAGAGAGAGAGAGAGAGAGAGAGAGAGCTTGTGTGGTATGGTGAGAGTTGTGGGAGGAAGGTGAGATCGTCAGTGTTGAGAGACAAGATGTTGAGGGAAGGAGGATGAGGGCGAGGGAAAGGTGTGGTGAGGGGGCGGGGAGGACAGGTGTGGGGAGTTCAGATCAGATCATATGTTGGGATAAGCCTTTTGTACGGCTCCCAATATAGGAAAAGAGGGGGGGGAGGACAGGGAGGGGGGAGGACAGGTATGGGGAGGGAGCGGGTTGCAAGTTTCTTTTGGTTCTTGCGGCACACGGCTTCTGGCAACGGACGGCCTCGGCGACGACCCCGGAGCCACCTTCACGGGGGCTCCGACCAGGGCCCGGGAACACATCAGCACAGACCCGGGCCCGTGCTGATGGTGTGGGCGATGGGAGCTCCCGTGAAGGTGGCGCCGGGGTGGTCGCCGGGGCCGTCCGTCTCCGAAAAGCAGCAAAGAAAACATTCAATCAATCTTTGGGGGGCATACGCGGGGGCGCGTCGCCTCGCCCACCCTACGACGCCACTCCCGGGGTCACCACGCGCGAGTTCCCATGCAGGCTCCTTTCCCATACCAAGCAGCTCTCGACAAGAAACAGCAACTTGCCCCAGCCACGAGCCTTGTGGGCTCCCCCCTTGGCCTCCTCCACGCTGGATTGTCTCTTACAGATACAACCCAATGGGAAGAATCGGTTTCAGGGTAGCGTGCCACATGCCCATATAGCAGAAGTTGGCGCTGACGGAAATATGCAGGTAATAGGCCTCGATTCAGTCTCACGGTGCAATCGCTGATTTGACACGTAATCATCCAGCGATACCCCATGATTCTGCGAAGACACTTATTACCAAAGGCATTGATTCGTCTCTTCAAGTCACTATTTAGTGTCCATGTTTTCACAACCATAGAGTAAGACAGGGATCACAAGCGACTTGAAGATCCGGATCTTTGTCCTTTTTGCACAGGTACGACAATGCCAAATACTCCTGCTGAGCGAGTCCATAACACCGTGGGCTATGCCAATCCGCCGTAAGACTTCTTGACGTGACCCGCCGTCATTATGGACTGCGCTACCAAGGTATGTAAAACTTTTCAAGATCTCAATGCCCTCGCCAAACGCAGAACAGACTGAAACTGCTTCATCTAGTAAGTCTCCAAACCCACCGGACCTGGTCTTGAGCCAGGAGACCTCAAGTCCCAAAGGCTTTGCCTCCCGTGCAGCGCCTCGAGAGCCATCACCAGGACCTCCAGCGACTCAGCAAAGATTACTGCATCATCGGCAAAAACAAGATCAGTGATCTGGTTGTTGCCGACGGATGCTCCACAATCACTTTGATCTACATCCTTGTCCAATACCCGTCCATACAAGCGTTGAAAAGTGATGGGGCAAGGACGCACCCTTGCCTCACTCCTGTATTCACAGGGAAGAAGCTGGATACACCTGCCTCCACACTTCACAGCACTCATTGAAACATTGCGGAAGCATTTCTGAATCGCAATTAAATTTAATAACTTCTTTTTTGTTGTTTCCTACAGGTTCCGACATTAAATTGAATGTTACAATATTTTATGCTTTTGTGTTTGCCATATTTTAATTTCTCTTAATTTTACTCGGTTTTTTTCATCTGTTTTTACTTTTCCTTTCTTTTGGGTTTTATTCTATTTTATTTTTGCAACGGGCTCGACTAAAAAACTAACTAAAAGCTAATAAACTAGGACCGAATGATCAATGAGGACTAAAAAAAATAATGTTGTCACTTGTGAAAGCTTTTGATTTCTTTTAATTTCACTGCCGTTTTTACCCCATCTATTTTTTGTTTCCATTTTCCTTTCTTTCCCATATTTTTGCATAGTGAAAGAATATCGTAAGTCTTACCCTGATTCACTCCTATTGCCGTATTTTAATATTATCCTTAACAGACAGCAAAGATCACTGGGAAATAATAAAAATGATGACAAGACTGGAAGAACAACTGATGTGAAAAACGTCATGAGAAAATAAGAATGTAAAGAAATAAGAAGAGGGACCATTAATGTAGAATATGAAAGAAAAAAAAGATGCGAGGAAAAGGAAGGAATAGTGAAGCATAACAGAAACTGATGAAAAGAAACTACTTAATTTTTAGTTGATAAATGTGTACAGAATTTCCATCTACTGCAGTGTTTTTTCAAACGTCAAAAATGCTGGGGCTATTTTTTGTAATGATAACATTTTCTTTTTAGTAGCCTTCCCTGACTGACAAAAGCAATGTAGATCAGGTCTGGTTCGTCACAATGGGATGGGAAGGATTGATCATAGAAATCCTCCTACGGGTTTTTAGACTCGATTATTTCCTACACACAAGGAACTAATTATGCTATCTGTACTGTGCGCCTTGCTATGAAATCTTTGCTTCACTTCATGCAAAGGGAGAGTTCCTAATATAAGTATTTGTTAGTATAAGAGGAGGAGGAGGAGGAATAAATAGGAATACATAGGAATAACAGACACCAGGAGACCTATTGGTCCATAACGAGGGTATCTGCTGAACTACATACTACTAACTATCAACTACATGTAAGATAACAGTTGGAAAATTATACCATGTCCCTAAAGAAGATAGGAACATGGAAGTTTCGTAGTTAAGAATGATAGGATATGAAATATACTAACTACAACTACCACTAACACTAATCGATCCGGGGGACTATACTATGAATTCGCAGGGCACTATCAATACCCATTTACTTTACAGCGCACATCAAGTCTGTTTTTAAATGTAGTTATTGTGAAACAATAACAACAACCCTTCGACAACATTTGCTGGTAACTTGTTTCATCGATCAACAACTCTAACATTGAAATAATTTTTACGGAGATCTGTGATGCAACGTTGGCTGTTAAGTTTTAAACCGTTATTTCTTGTTGTTACTTGAGGAGAAAGCTCGAATAGGTTCTTTTGATTAATGAAATCAAATTCTTTTAGGATCTTAAAGGTTTCTATCAAGTCCCCACGGATTCTGCGATCCTTTAAGGAAAACATATTAAGTTTCCGCAGTCTCTCTTCATAAGATAAATTTCGCAGAGATGGAATTTGTTTGGTTGCTCTTCTTTGCACTGATTCCAATTTGGCTTGATCTTTTACGAAACAGGGCGACCAGAATTGAACGGCATATTCTAAGTGCGGCCTAACCAAGGACGTGTATAATTGTGTCATTACTTTCGGAGTTTTATGTTCAAAGTTGCGTTTAATGAAGCCCAACAAAAATATTCGCCTTTTTACTGGGCCCGCTAGGCAATGTGGACTGGTTTTAAGATCCTTACTGATGAGACACCTAAATCCTTTCCCCTGCCCGTTTCTTCAGTCAACCCATTTTTTTGCATTTGATAGTTATATTGAGGTTATCGTTTGCCTATATGCATTACTTTACATATATCGGAATTTAATTTTAATAGCCCTTTATCACTCCAATCTGATAGTTTGTCGAGATTCACCTTGCAGAGTTTCGCAGTTTTCTCTAGTATTCTTTACCGCCTAATTTGGTGTCATCTGCAAATTTCGATATTTTAGATACAAGTCCGCAGTCCAGATCGTTGATATATATCAGAAAAAGGGTAGGACCCAAGACCGACCCCGAGGCACCCACTAGTAACATCTAACCAATCAGATGCCTCGCCATTTATTACTACCCCTTGTTTACGATTTGAAAGCCAATCGCCAATCCATGAACATAATTGCTCCCTAAGCCATGTCCTTAGCTTGGTCAAAAGTCGCTTATGGGGAACTGTATCGAAGGGTTTCTGAATCAAGGTATATTATTCCGAGGGAATTTAGCGTCCCAGTTTGAAATAAATGACATTAAAAAAATCGGAGTAGGTTTGTTAAGGGAGGATCTCTTACTTCGAAGTCCATGCTGGAGTTTAGTATTGAGTTTATTTTCATGAGAAAAGACACTATTTTATCCCG
>JACEEZ010014273.1:5000-12500 GCA_016584305.1 Chionoecetes opilio | reverse complement strand
TGTTTCCTGCTTCCCACTTATTTTTGTTGCTTCCTGCTTACCACTTATTTTTTTTGTTTCCTGCTTACCACTTATTATTTTTGTTTCCTGCTTACCACTTATTTTTGTTGCTTCCTGCTTACCACTTATTTTTTTTGTTTCCTGCTTCCCACTTATTTTTGTTGTTTCCTGCTTACCACTTCTTTTTGTTGTTTCCTGCTTACCACTTTTTTTGTTTGTTTCCTGCTTACCACTTATTTTTGTTGTTTCCTGCTTACCACTTATTTTTGTTTCCTGCTTACCACTTATTTTTGTTGTTTCCTGCTTACCACTTATTTTTGTTGTTTCCTGCTTACCACTTATTTTTGTTGTTTCCTGCTTACCACTTATTTTTGTTGTTTCCTGCTTACCACTTATTTTTGTTGTTTCCTACTTACCACTTATTTTTGTTGTTTCCTGCTTACCACTTATTTTTGTTGTTTCCTGCTTACCACTTATTTTTGTTGTTTCCTACTTACCACTTATTTTTGTTGTTTCCTGCTTACCACTTATTTTTTTTGTTTCCTGCTTGCCACTTATTTTTGTTGTTTTCTGCTTACCACTTATTTTTTTGTTTCCTGCTTGCCACTTATTTTTGTTGTTTCCTACTTACCACTTTTTTTTTCCCCCTGCTTACCACTTATTTTTTTTTGTTTCCTACTTCCCACTTATTTTTTTTGTTTCCTGCTTACCACTTATTTTTTTTGTTTCCTGCTTACCACTTATTTTTTTGTTTCCTACTTACCACTTATTTTTTTCACCTCTTCGTGTTTTTAGTTTTTGCGTGTCTTCCTTTCAGTCCGTTTTATTTCTGTTTTATTTATTATTTAGCTTCTTTCCTTCTTTCTTTCTCTTCTTTCTTCATCTCCTGACCTTCACTCTTCTTTTGTCCTGTTCTCAATGGCCTCTTCTTCTTTATTTTCTTCTTTTACTGCTTCATCATCATCATCATCATCATCATCTTCTTCTGTCGTGTTCTCAATTGCCTCTTCTTCTTCTTCTTTATTCTTCTTTTACTGCTTCATTATCTCCTACATTATCTTCATCATCAAGTCGTATCATTTATCATCATTTATCTATCTATCTATCATTTTTTTTCATCATCATCGTCATCATCATCATCATCATCATTTCCCTCCTTGCCATCCCGATCACATTATAAACATTAATCTCGACAACAAGTCTTACCCTTCCCGCAACAGAACAAAATTCAAAGAAAGATCAAATTACTCGAAGACAGAAAGGCGAGATTAGCGTCGAGTTTCCAGTTCGTAAAAGAACTTAACGAGATAATTAAACTTTAGCAACACGAGTCTCGAGGCAGGGGGGAGGCGGTGGCAGAGTGGTTAGTGTCTCAAAGTGGCGTTTTCGGTGACCTGAGTTCGATCCCCGATGAGGGTAAATATCCACTTAATTTTTTCTGCACTGTCGAGTGGCCTAAGAACACCCACATGCAACCAAGGGCGAGAATCAACCATCACAGTCCTCAAGTGAACCTCCAAGGCCTACCATCCGAGCCCTGGAGATCACTGCCTACACGCGCTATAGGCACAAATGTATAAAAAAAAAAAAAAAAAAAAAAAAAAAAAAAAATATCCCTCATAATTTTTTTTTTAAATGATCCCTCAGTACAGATTGGATCAAGAAAAAGTGTGTAGTAAATAAAGAACACGGAACAAAGAGCTCTTCAATACAAAGCCACAGTCTTGAATGACAGTAACAGACGAGTGTGCGACAAAGCAGTAATCAGATAGCCTCACAGTAAGCCAGTCCCGCAGCTTAATAAATGTCCCCCAGGGAATGCATTTAATTAATACATGAAAGAACACGAGTGGGATATTAATTAACTCTTGCGGTGAATAGAAATAATGAAGACAAGAGTTAATGATGAAAAATGAAGGTTGTCTATATCAATGAAATCCTCAGGGCCAAATAGGGGTTTGAATTGAAGTCATCAAAAAATTACCCTGAATGCGTGTTCAGCGTGCCAAAAAGATAGCATGGACAAATTTTCATGAAATTTGAGATTTCAACATTTTCCTCAAAATCTGTAAGGCGTAACCTTCGAGTTTGTAAGAAAATCATGACTATATGAATAACTCCACAACTATGAGGTGTCAGTAAAAAAGGTCTTAAACATCTTGGGTAGAGCAGGCAAAGACCTTTCTACAGAGCTAGAGGACAATCCATTTTGAATTCAAGCAATCGAAAAAATAACAAATTTGTGTTTTTATACAAAACAAATTTTCTCTGCAAGTCTGAGTCAATGGCTTGCTGATTGCAGCCTGGGTCTCTGCAAGTCTGAGTCCATGGCTTGCTGATTGCAGCCTTGGTCTCTGCAAGTCTGAGTCAATGGCTTGCTGATTGCAGCCTGGGTCTCTGCAAGTCTGAGTCCATGGCTTGCTGATTGCAGCCTGGGTCTCTGCAAGTCTGAGTCAATGGCTTGCTGATTGCAGCCTGGGTCTCTGCAAGTCTGAGTCAATGGCTTGCTGATTGCAGCCTGGGTCTCTGCAAGTCTGAGTCAATGGACTGCTGATTGCAGCCTTGGTTAACACTCACCAGCCTTCATAGCTTTGCTTCTATACAGTTCTCCTCCAGGACTAATCATTGCACAGTAAAATGTCGAAAACATGATTGCTAATTACCCAGGGTATTTTTTCTCGGCTTGAAATCCGAAAATATTTTCCGTCCCACCTACGTGAAATGTATTGGGAATCAAAGTTGTCGATCAGTCTGTGATCGGAATTAGTGAGGACATTTTTCTGTGTGACCAACGGCTGGGGAGGCAGACGCGGATTTGTATTATCTTTTATATATACATTTTGTCCATTTTATTTGGGTGATGATTAAGCCAGAGCGAACACAATCAGTATGGACGTGATCTCCCCACTTCCCTCTGTGTGTGTGTGTGTGTGTGTGTGTGTGTGTGTGTGTGTAAAGTGACCCTCCAGCCAGGTCATGACATCAATACAAGGTCACAGGAGCCGAGGAAGCAAAGGTCACAAATCGACTCGCGTGTTATCTGCCACCACCACCACCACTACCACTATCACCACCACTACCACCACCACCACCACCACCACACAGAAAGGCTCGGAAATTATGCTTCGAACGGTATCTTGAGGCGACAACGAACGATACGACTGGGAGGGCTGGGAGGGGTATATACTATCACATACCCCCCTTCCCTCTCTATCCCCCCCCTCCCCCCCCCCTGACTCGTAGGAAGAATAGGGAAGGAGAGAAAAGAATATATAATGACAGTACATCAAAGGGAAAACAATTAGACACGAAAAGGTAAAAATATGTACAAGAATAAAAATAAAATACTCCCTCGCTATCCAGACTCGAAGGAAGAAAAGAATAGGAGAGAGAAAAGAACACAGAAAAGGAAAGTACACCCATCCAAAAAAAGAAACCATAGGACCAAAAAAGTAAAAAAAAAGAAAAAAGAAACCACAGGACCATAGAAGTAAAAAAAAAACGAAAAAAAGAAACCACATGACCAAAAAAGTAAAAAAAAAAAAAAAAAAAAAAAAACCTGACAAAAAAAGTAAAAAATAGAAAAAAAGAAACCCTATGACAAAAAAAGTAAAACAAAAGGAAAAAAAGAAACCCTAGGACCAAAAAAGTAAAAAAAAAGAAAAAAAGAAACCCTAGGACCAAAAAAGTACACCAATCAAAAAAAGAAACCATAGGACAAAAAAAGTAAAAAAAAAGAAAAAAAGAAACCCTAGGACAAAAAAGTAAAAAAAAGTAGAAAAAAAGAAACCATAGGACCAAAAAAGTAAAAAAAAAAGAAAAAAAGAAACCCTAGGACAAAAAAAGTAGAAGAAAAAAAGAAACCATAGGACAAAAAAAGTCAAAAAAATGAAAAAAAGAAACCATAGGACAAAAAAAGTAAAAAAAAAGAAAGAAAAAAAGAAACCCTATGACAAAAAAAGTAAAAAAGAAAGAAAAAAGAAACCCTATGACAAAAAAAGTATAAAAAAAGAAAAAAAGAAAAAAAGAAACCATGTGACAAAAAAGGGAAAAAAAAAGAAAGAAAAAAAGAAACCCTAGGACAAAAAAAGTAAAAAAAAAAGAAGAAAAAAAAGCATGAAAAGGAGAAAGACAAATATGAAATGAAAGTAAGTACGTCCATGGAAAAAAAAGACTTCAATAATACGTGAAATAAAAGAGCAATGCCTATAGACGCAAGGTAAATACAGGAGAGGGAGGACAAAGGTTAAGTGGACGAAACTTTTTCTAACTTTCCTGACGACTTTTTTTTTTTTAAGCGAAGGGAAGGAAATTTTTTAAAGGAGGTTTAAAGGTGAATTTTACTCTCTCCTTCCTCTCTTTTTTCTCTCTCTCTCTCCCCTTTTCTCTCTCTCTCCTCTCTCTGTCTTGTCTTGTCTCTGCTCTCGCCCTTACTCTCTACCTTTTGTCCTTATCTCTCTCTTCTCTCCTTCTCTCTCTCTCTCCTCTCTCTCTCTCTCTCTCTCTCTCTTCTTTTTCCCCTTTTCTTTACCTAAGTGTCCTCTCCCTTTTTTTTCCCCTTCCTTCTTTTTCTTCTTTCTCCTATCCTTCCTTCTTCCTTCCTTCTTTCCTCTCCTCTTTCTATTCTTTGTGATGCTTTGTCTCTCTTTCTCCCTCTTCCTATTCTCCCCCTATCCTTCCTTTGCATCTCTTCTTCTCCTCCATCTCTTCCTATTCTCCTCCTATCCTTCCTTTGCATCTCTTCTTCTCCTCCATCTCTTCCTATTCTCCTCCTATTCCTTCCTTCCTTCCCTCCTTCCCTCTTTCTACTCCTTGTGATGTTTTTACAACCAGGCGAGACTTTTCTATCGCGACGGTCAAAAAGGGCCCGGGGGCAAAAGGCAAAAAATGGTTGGGAAAAGACGGGGGGCAAAAATTAAACCGGGAAAAAAATTGGGGGGGAAGAAAAAAAAGGGGGTGGAGGGGGGGGAAAAAATGGGGAAAGGGAAAGGGGGGGAGGGAAAGGATTGGGGAGGAAGGAAGGGGGGGGGGGATGTTTGGGGAAAGGAGGAAGGGGGGGATGGGGAAGGTTGGAAAAAGGAGGGATGGGGAAAAGGTTTGGGAGGGGGAAAAAGGAGGGGGGAAAAGATGAAAGGAGGAAGGGAGGGAGGGAAAAGGAGGAAGGAAGGGGGAGAGGAAAAAGGAAAAGGGAAAAGGGATGGAGGAAAGAGGAGAAAGGGAAAAAGGAGGAAAGGAGGAGAGGAAAGAAGGAGAGAGAGAGGGGAGAAGAGAGAAGAGAGGGAGAGAGGAGGAGGGAGAGAGAGAGAGAGAAGAAGAGAGGTTTTCGAAAAAGAAAGGAAAAAAAAAAGAGGAAAGACAAAAGGAAAAGGAAGAAAACAAGAGAGGAGGAGAGAAGGAGAGAAGAGAAAAGAGAGAGGAAAAAAAGAGGAAAAAAAGAGAAGGGGGGAAAAGAAAACGGAGGAAGAAAAGGGAGAAGGAGAAGAAAAGGGAAAGGGAAAAAAAGGGGGGGAGGGGAAAAGAGGGAGGAGGGGGGGAGGGAGGAGGGAAAAGAAAAAAGGGGAAGGAGGGGGCCCGAAAGAGAGAGGAGAGGAGAGGAGAGAGAGAAAAGGAGAGAGGGGGAAGGGAGAAAGGGGGGGAAAAAAAAAAAAAAAAGAGAGAGAGAGAGAGGAGAGAGGGGGAGGAAAAGAGGGAGAAAAGGGGAAAAAAGGAAGAGGAGAGAGAGAGGAGAGAGAGAGGAAGAGAGAGGAAGAGAGGGAGAGAGAGAGAGAGGGGAGAAGGGGGGAGAAAAGGAAAAAAAAAAGAGAGAGGAGAGAGAGAGAGAGAGAGAAAAAGGGAAAAGGGGAAGGGAGAAGAGGGAAAAAAAACAGAAAAAAAGAAAAAAAGGAGAGGAGGGAGAGAGAGAGAGAGAGGGGGAAGGGAAAAAGAGGAAAAAAAAAAAAAAGGAAGAGAGAGAGGGGGAGGAGAGAAGAGGAGGAGAGGAGGAGGAGAGAGAGAGAGAGAGAGAGAGAGAGAGAGGGGAGAGAGAAGAGAGAAGGAGGAGAGGAAGGCGGTAAGGGGGAAAAAAAATCTGAAAAAAAAGACAAGAGAGAGAGAGGAGAGAGAAGGAGAGAGAGGAGAGAGAGGAAAAAAAGAGAGAGGAGAGGGGAGAAAGGGAGAGAGGAGAGGGAGAGGAGAGAGAGAGGAGAGAGGAATGGTAATGTTCTAATTAGTTAACGAGGAAATTTTGACAAACCCAGGTAAATGCACTCACCTGTTTAAGTAGCTCAGGCTCGCTTCATACCTTCCTGCCTCCCAGTGGCTTAGACCAGTGACGTCATGCTGTAGATAGATAGATAGATAGATAGATAGATAGATGATAGAAGATAGATAGATGAAGATAATAGAAGATAGATAGATAGATAGAGAGTAGAGGAGAAGGAGAGAGAGGAGGAGAGAGAGAGGAGAGAGATGATAGTAGATAGATATTAAATAGAAGAAGATAGATAGATAGATAGATATATAGATAGATAGATAGATAAGATAAGATTTTCATCCTATCTAGACACTTTGCAAGTACCAACTACAAGGTTATTGACAGATAGATAGATAGATAGATAGATAGATAGATAAATAGATAGATAGATAAATAGATAGTTTAATGTCCACAAAAATGCATAAAAAGAAATACTATAATATACCCAATCACTCATGGACGATTAACAGATTAATTTTAAACACATCAAAATTCACCAAAAAAAAAAAAAAAAAAAAAAAAAAATCTCCCCAAGGAATTTCAGTCTAACTGAATATACAATTTTTTTTTTTTTTTTTTTTTTTTTTTTTTAAACTTGTAATTTGTGAGCTTGTGATCTTATTTGATGTAGGCTCTTAAACGCGTTGTTAGTTTCGAATTTTTGCTTGTAGTAGTGTTGTTGAAATTTTTTATTAACCCCTTCACGCCCAGATCTTTCCTTGGCTAAATAAAATTGCCTGTTGTCGAGCCATAACATTACGAAAAGTGACTGAATATACCAAATGAGTTAGTGGACAAGGATACTAAACGGGCCCAGCTATAAAAATTTGCTTTAGTCACTAAAAATCGTTAATGGTAGCAAATTACAATGGAAATTACGTTTTGGGTCTCAAGGGGGTTTTAAAACTCTGGTTCTATGGCATAAAAAGAGAGTTTAGTGTGTGTTTGGTGTGGTGTGTGTGTGTGTGTGTTGTGTGTGGTGTGTGTGGGTGGGCGCCCGAGGGATTTAGGTGTAATCAACATGTAGGGAAACGGGGGTGGGTTTTTTGTTGTGTGTGTGTTGGTGTGTGGTGTGTTGTTGCATCCTTATCATGTGCATTATTTATCGTATGTTATCTTGGTCAGTTTAATTTAAAAAACAAACAAGGGGTCAGGCAATCATAATAATAATAATAAAAATAATAATAACAATAATAATAATAATAATAATAATAATAATAATTATAATAATAAAATGTATGAAATTTTTCATTAGCATTATTATTTCT
>JACEEZ010014270.1:0-40949 GCA_016584305.1 Chionoecetes opilio | reverse complement strand
TAAAAAAGTATAGTATTGTAGGTTACCCTTTATTTATTTTTTCTTTTATTTCCCCTGTCTTTCCTTAATAATGTAAAAAAAAAATATTTAAAAGGGAGAAATATTTAAGTACCGTTTTGAAATTTGTGTTTTGAAAGAAGATGGAAAGCGAGGAAGGCGAGAAAAGAAGATGAGAGAAGAGAGAGAGAGGGGAGAAGAGGGAGAGAGAGAGAGAGAGAGAGAAGAGGAGAGAGAGGAGAGAGAGAGAGAGGAAGGACTGTAAGAATTTTGAAACATACTAATAAGTAAGGATTTTTTGGGGAAGGGTGATAAACGATCTCTCTCTCTCTCCTCTCTCTCTCCTTTTCTCTCTCTCTCTCTCCTCTCTCTCTCGCTTTTTCTGTCTTCTCTCTCTCTCTCTCTCTCTCTCTCTCTCTCTCTCTCTCTCTCTCTCTCTCTCTTTTCTCTCTCTTTTCTCTCTCTCTCTCTCATTTCAGAGGGTTAATTGGGAGGATTAAGAATTTTATCCTGTCAATTCAATGAGGAGAAAACAGGAACCCTCTCTCTCTCTCTCCTCTCTCTCTCCTCCCCTCTCTCTCTCTCTCTCTCTCTCTCTCTCTCTCTCTCCCCTCTCTCTCTCTCTCTCTCTCTCTCTCTCCCCTCTCTCTCTCTCTCTCTCTCTCTCCTCTCTCTCTCCTCTCTCTCTCTTCTCCTCTCTCCTCTCTCTCTCTCTCTCCTCTCTCTCTCTCTCTCTTTTTCTCTCTCGTCTCTTTCTCTCTCCCCCCGAAGTTCTCTCTGCTGAAGCTGATGACAAGGTAATACTACAGAAATTTTGGCCAGTCTGTAGAACTCAGGAAATGCCTCTTCATAGGGGACCAAGAATTCTCACTAAATCTAACAGTGATTTGGGTTTTCATTGTTACTTCATCCTTAAGCGTCATTCAACATGCGTTTTGCAGAGTGCAGCTCATGTTAAGATCTTCCTCATTAGCACGAAATCCATGAATAAGTCCAGACATTTTCTCAAAAGATAAGAACTCAGTACTTTGTGGATTCAGTGCCTGTAATGTTTCATAAGGTCACATGCTTCATTTCTGAAAGCGCCTTGTCATTTATGTTAAACATATGACTAGAATAGGGTAAAAGAAGGGTTTAAATTTGTGTTGAATCCTTAAAAACTGAAAAACAGAGTGTGTGCTCCCTGACTGTTTTCAAAAATAATCAGTAACAACAAAATCCTGGTGGGTGGTGGGGGACCACTGGGAGTATTTAAATAAAACTATGATCAAGAAAATATTTATACACATGTGTAAAACCGTATATATATATTCATCCCTTGACGTATATGGCCCCCCATCAACCAAAAATTTACAAAATTGTTATTACCTCATTATAAGGCACGAAACCAACTTTAAATGAATTATAAGAATATGTACATAAGAATTTTATGAAAACCACTCGTATATGAACAATCTCCGAGTCCACAAAAGAAATTCGGAAATTAAATTTGGCAGTATGTAGTACTTTTTCCTTAACCAAAAACCTCCATTGTGTAGACAGTTTTCCGTTTCCTTGGTGATCTACACATTCTACACTCTGAAGTATCAAAACCATGAGCTGCTGAGTTTCTCTTAAAGTAGCCTAATCGTCCAGACCATTTCATCATTCCTGATTTAATGCAATCAAATCATAGCCAGCTCCAAATCATAGCTCCGAGTATATCAACAATACGTCGTCACTTTTTGTATCCAGTCAGCCGTTTTTAAATAATCCGCAATCAAAATCTGCAAATTCCCCGAGTTCTCAAAACGCACTCAAGATTTGCAGACGCTCAGGCTCAGGCTCCGTGACGTACCATCAGGGAGGATCCTCTTCCCGCGCTGATCAGAGGCACGTAAACACAGAGATAAATATAATAGTACTTGAAGATATTTGGGTGTTTCTGATAGATTTTTTTTGCTATATGCCACATGCATGCATCCTTTATGGGTGCAGCATGCTTCCTTCCCACACACACGCCTGCACACCGACACCCTTCCCACACACACGCCTGCACACCGACACCCTTCCCACACTCACGCCTGCACACTCGCCTCCGTCCCACACACACGCCTTCACACCGACACCCTTCCCACACTCACGCCTGCACACCGACACCCTTCCCACACACGCCTGCACACACGCCTCCTTCCCCCACACACGCCTGCACACACGCTTCCTTCCTACACACACGCCTGCACACCGACACCCTTCCCACACACACACGCCTGGAAATACTTTGGAACTCATCCTTCCGGCTTTGACTGAAATGAACTACCGCACTGTATTGTATGCTTATTATACTTCACATCTGTAAAGGTTCCAGAGTGCGCTCAGCCTTGGTTAACCCACACGGCCGCTATGAAATATGAGGTGCCTCAAAAAATTCTAAGTCCAGTTAGGTTAGGTTAGGTATACTTTGTGGTTAAGGTTAGGTTAGGTTAGGTATACTTTGTGGTTAAGGTTAGGTTAGGTTAGGTATACTTTGTGGTTAAGATTAGGTTAGGTATACTTTGTGGTTAAGGTTAGGTTAGGTTAGGTTAGGTATCTTTGTGGTTAAGGTTAGGTTAGGTTAGTATACTTTGTGTTAAGGTTAGGTTAGGTTAGGTTAGGATACTCTTGTGGTTAAGGTTAGGTTAGGTATACTTTGTGTTAGGTTAGGTTAGGTATACTTTGTGGTTAGGTTAGGTTAGGTTAGATTTTACATATAGTGACTTTGATGATTTTTTGGGGAGCCATAAATCACTTTATATTTGCTTCCCCCACCCAAAAACCCCGTATTCCCGCCAGTTCCCCAGGCTTGTTGGCTATAGGGGGAAGAAAAACAAGATAGGGGTGAAGGACTTCTTCCAAAGTTTTACCCACTCTGCACACACGCCTCCTTCCCACACACACGCTTGCATACACGCCTCCTTCCCACACACACGCCTGCAGACACGCTTCCTTCCACACACACGCCTGCACACCGACACCCTTCCCACACAGGCGCCTGCACACACACACGCCTGCACACACGCCTCCTCCGACACACACGCCTCCTTCCCACACACACGCTTCCTTCCCACACACACGCCTGCACACCGACACCCTTCCCACACACACGCCTGCACACCGACACCCTTCTTACACACACGCCTCCTTCCCACACACACGCCTGCACACACACGCCCTCCACACACGTGTGTGTGTTGTGTGTGTATGTGTGTGTGTGTGCAGGAAGGGTGTTGGTGCGCAGGCGTGGTGTGTGGGAAGAGGGTCGGTCACAGCGACAGATTCACTGTCTGACACCGAAGTACAATCGGTCATCATAACATTTGCCGACAGTGTCAGACAGAGTGTCTGCGGGCGTCCCTGTTCTGACGTCATCAATAACAGTCGTAGCCCTGTTGGAGGGAAGAATTTTTTTTTTCGCGCGCTTTTTACAAAAGTCGTGTTTTTACGGAAATAAAGCCTGGAAATCAATTATTTTTGGTGGATTAGGTGTTTTGAATGTACAGTCAACATAATTAGCAAAAAAAAAATGGGTCTGGACGACTACTTTAACTTCATCCCACAAAGCATACAAGGCCACGAATGATCGGTCACTGACTTTGTGTTGTTATTTCGGTCCAGAGAACACGTATAAGACACGTACGTACAAGAGGGAGACACATACCAACACAAGGCATTATAGAAAATTTGTAAGGATAACTGGTGTAATTTAGTTATGTTCGTTGGTGTTAAAAGTGATCAATAGAAAGTATATGCATTTAACTCAGACTCAGAGGCATGTTTCTTTCTTTCAAGCAGAGGAAAATATTTATTGTATTTGAGGTCGAGGGTAAGTCATCAGTAGATATTATTCATAATACTCCATGCATGCTCCCTCAGTTCCTACTTAGTGGAACACGGTTCCCACACCACACGGCAGCCGTGGCCAGTGGGTGGGCACCTGGGTGGGCACCGGCTTCTCGTGGGTGGGCACGTGCCCACCCATGCTCCCCCGTAGCTACGCCACTGCATGGGTGCCATTAAGGTGGCTAAGCTCGACTTCTAGGAAAGCGTGAACACTGTCCTTGTGGGTGCCATCAGAGTGGCCACCATGGTCGACTCCATCTACGGCTTGAAGCTCAAGCCCATCAGGGAGGTCAAGCTTTGCTGCCCGGAGCTAAAATGACCTCTTGTATGGGGAGTGGTCAGGATCGGCAATAATACATTTATCAAAGTATATGTGCTGGAGTCCTTCTTAATGTAAGGCTTTACTAAGGCTAACAACTGGTATGCAGTTTTCCACTTAAAACTTCTGTTTCTGACAGAGAAAGCTGCACGTCTACCTAGTTATAATAATTATTTATCTTCATTGATCGATCCACAACAACAAAAAAATAAAAAAACATGAAAAAGTTTGAATAAAATGTGATAAAATACAAAAACAGTCAAGTCCTTAGAAATAAAATTATAGTAATTAAAGGGAGAGAGAGATAGAACCGAAAAAGGGACAGACAAGGAAGACAACGTAGACAGGGAGAACAGACAGACAACAAAAGGGGAGAGAGAGACAGACAGACAGCAGAGAAACAGACAGACAGACAACGACCACTTTTACGGAATACCAACGTGTGGGCCCTCGAGGGTTTTGAGTTTCCTTTATTTTCTTTAAATATTTCTTATTTCAACAACAGAGGGGAGGAGAGAGAGACAGACGACAAGGCAGCAGACGCAGAGAGGAGACAGACAGACAGACGCGACAACGACGACAGACAACAGACAGGATGACAACAGACAAACCAGAAAACGAGAGAGAAAGAAAGTCGCAACTCGTGTCGTCCCGGGCCCCTTCCCACAGCCCCAAGGGGGCCGACCCCAAAAAGTGGACGTCGACAATAGTTACAATTGGGACGATGACGACGTATTTTACTCGGCCCAAAACCAAACAGTGGACTAATAAAAACCCCCACACCTTTTATAGCGCGTAGTTAACCTGTGTCCCCTGTTTAAAAGGGTCTTTTTTAAGGGTTTATTAAGACTTGTACCCTTTTTGGGGGGTTTTGGGGGGGTTTCGGGGGGGAATTTATCGTTTTTTTTTGGGGTTTTTGGATTTTGGGGGGATTTTGGTGAGGGGAGGGAAAGGGAAAATTTTGTCAAAGGCTTTGTGACGTTTTTTTTTTTCTGTGTTTTTATTTTTTTTTGTTAGGGTAAAAGGGCGGAGTTTCACGGTCGTTTCAGAGACCCCAATATTTTTTTTGGCCTAAAATGGTGCTTGTTCTAAGGTGCTTGTTTTTTTTTGCGAAACCAAAAAAAAAAAAAAAAAAAAAAACCTAACAACCTTATGTTTTAATAAAACCAAAAACCTAACTTAACCCAAAAATACTTTTTTTTTTTTTTTTCTTTTTTTTTTTTTTTTCTTTTTTTTTTAGGTTTCGCAAATAATTAGCACCATTACAACGGCCCCTTTTGAAGGCCAAGAAAAAAGTTGGGGTTCTCTAAAAACGACCGTGAAACTCTCGTCCATTAAAACCGTTTTTATTTTACCTAACCAAAGGGGGGGAGTCATTTTCGTACCCAAATTGTTTCGGTCATTGTTACGGGCGTAGCAACGGTACTTTTTTCGCTTTCCTCCCCCTTCCCCCAAAAACACACCCCCACACACAGAACCACACATGACGGTCTCCGGGGTGTAGGGGAAGACGCCGGTTCCCCCCCGAGAATTCCCGGGTTCGATCCCGAGGGAGGGGAAAACAGTGGGTTGTTTCCTTAAAACCCAAAGCCCCTGTCCCCCACGTGAATGGGTAGGGGTGTTACCCGGGGTTTGTGACCCGCCTACCGGGGGTGGTGGCTTCCCCCCCCAACACAGTACTAAGGGTGAATGTAAAAAAATCTTTATATGGAGCGGGGGCCTCAGCGTTGCTCTGGCCCGTAAAATACAAAAAATAATGAAAACCAAAAATGAATACACACAACACAACACAACACACCACACACACACCCCACACCCACCCAAGTCCATATTCCAGATTACATGGAAGAAAATTTTAAACCCTGATAACCTAAGTCGCCGGCAACGTTTTTTCGCTGTACAGCGTGTGGTGGGGTTAAAAAGTTACTTTTTACATCCATGATTTCAGGAAAGTTGAAGGGGCTTTGGAGAGCCCGTGTCTTTTGTCTTTTTCTGGTCATAGTAAGGGTATAAATGAAAAAAGCATAAAATTTACCCCAAAATGACGTTTTCCTGCATAGTTCTCATTGTTTTGGAGAACAAAACTCGTCTTTTACGAAAAAAGGGTTTTTTATGGTTTGAAACGGTTTTAGGGAATTTCTACCAAGTTGTTTTTACCCCGGTTTTTTTTTAGTTGTTTCTACACGATTATGGTTTTTTTGTAAACCTGGTGCGTTTTCGTAATAGTTCAAGTTCAAAATGAGCTGGTGTACGAAAAGACTATGGTTTTCCCATAACACAAAAAACTTTTTTGTTAAAATCTACGGGGACGAACAAATTTTGTAGACTGACTGTTGGGATGGTGGTATAGTAGTATAATGTATGTAGTAAGTATGTTTTTAGAATGGGTTATTGAGAGAAGAGAGTATTTTAAAAAATTTTTTGTTTATTGTATTTTTTTTTACTTTATTTATATTTTTTTTTCCTTTCTTGACTATTTTTTTTTTTTTTTTTTGTTTCTGGGTTTTCCCTTTTTTTTGCATTTCCTTTCCCCCTTCCTTTTTTCCTTCCTACCCTTCTATTTTTCTATATTTCTTATTTTGCCGGGCGGGCAACATCTTCCAGGAATTGAACAAAAAAATTGACAAGCGAATTTTTTTTTTCCTGCAAAAATAAATTTATCTTGCTCCCCCGCAAAAAACGCCTTTATTTTATATACTCTGCGGGTATAGCTTTGCCTAACAAGCTATTAAAAAAAAAAATTGTTTTCCTTTAAAAATCGTCCAGACCATTTTATCATTCCCTTTTAATGCCTAATCTAGCCTTAAAGAGATCAAAATACGTAGTCACTTTTTTTACCGTCAGCCGTTTTTTTAAAAATCCGCAAAAAAATTTCAAATTTTCCCCAGTTTTTAAAAACTCCAAAAGGTTTTCGACGCTCAGGTCGGGTCGGTGACTAGCCCTCAGGAGGCTCATCTTCCCCCCTTGATCAGGGCACGTAAACCAAAAAAAATATGTCTTGAAATATTTGGGTGTTTCTATAGATTTTTTTCTAAAAAGCCACGCATGCATCCTTTTTGGGTGCAGCAAGACGTGTGCTTTTTGAGAAAAAAAATTTGACACGGAAAGGAGGGCTGTTAGGAGTGGAGTGGCGGGGGGCGGTGGTGATTCCGCCCATAGGTGTTGGGGGCGAGCAGTTGTGTTGAGAAACGGTGTGTAGTGAGAGTAGCGATGGACCACCACGACTGTGAGGCTTTGCCTCTTAACAAGACCAAGTAAACCAGTTGTGGAGTGGGCGTGCCCTGTGGTGAGAGACCCTGTGGTGGTGTGGCTGTCACACTTTCTGCCTTCCCGCCCGCATATTTTCCAACTCTATGCTGTAGTTAATGCTAGTATGTGGTTTCCGAGTAATTACGTTTGACTGTAGCTCCAAAACTAACCATAGGATTTTCTCGAAAGTACCTTCATTGTGATTCCCACACACACATGGTTTAACCTTATTTACCAATCCATGTTTTGGAGAAGTGCCAGGTCCTCCTGCTGAACCTCAGGCTCTGCTAACACCTGTTCATCCACCTCGTACTCGGGCTCAAACATATAGGATCCCATGACAATCTGAGGTTCGTTTTCCTCATAGTATACGCGACCAGCGTCATTTCTTTCGGTGTCAGATTGAGCATCGTACTCTAGATCTGTCACAGCGACAGATTCACTGTCTGACACCGAAGTACAATCGCTCATCATAACATTTGCCGACAGGTGTCAGACAGAGTGTCTGCGGGCGTCCCTGTTCTGACGTCATCAATAACAGTCGTAGCTCTGTTGGAGGGAAGATTTTTTTTTCGCGCGCTTTTTACAAAAGTCGTGTTTTTACGGAAATAAGGCCTTGAAATCAATTATTTATGGTGGATTAGGTGTTTTGAATGTGCATTCAACATAATTCGGGAAAAAAAATTTGGGTCTGGACGATTACTTTAACAGGAACTAGCGCGTGTAGGTCTCATGGCCTCTTGTAGCTTCCTTATTTTCTTATGTTCTTATGTTCTTACTCATGGCAACTCAGAAGCGTCATATGAGTAGCTCTGGGCTGGTCCCGCCTCTCATAGCATTTTGGCCACTTGAGAGTATCTCATAAACATTCTTTGCCACTCAGAGCAACTTAAAGTGCTCAGAGGGCAAAGGTAGAAAAGATTCTTTATAAAACCCCTCCGATCTAAAACAAATACACAGCCCTTTTGCACTCAAGTGCTTTCATTTTCAACGGAATGGTTTCAGGAAATATTTGTTCTATTAATTTTTTAGTTATTTTTTTTAAGGAAAATTGGATGCCCGGGGAAAATAGCCCTTATACAGGTGGGCTGGAGGGAAGCGCCCTTGTTTATCCCATGGCAGGGAGGCCCTCTGCTCCCCCCCCCCCCCTCCTCTTTTTTTATGGTAAGTATTGTTTTAAGGGAAAGTATTTACTGTTAGTCTTGTTTATCTTTGCCTGTATGTACACTTCCTGAAAAATTTTCAATTGAATAGAAATTTCTTTTCAATTCTTCCGTGCTGTTTATTGAAAGAGAGAGAGACCCCCCCTCTCTCTCACCCCCCCCTTATCTGCCCATTCCCTTTTGGTTGTGCCTGATTGAAAGGTTTAGCTACACTTCCCTTATTAAAGGTGCACCCCCCTCCCACTCCACTCCTCCCCCTGTAATGGGGGGCGTGGGGCTCCTGCTGGCCTTACCCCTTTGGGCTGAAAAACATGGCAGGTGTTAGCTGGGGGTGAACAGGAAGCACCCTTAAAGGGAAGCCTTCCTGCTTGTGTGCTGACGGCCCCCAATTTTACAGGGGCGGGGTGAAGAGCCCAGGTGGCCCCCAGGGCCAACTCCTCCCGGCTTCCCTTTTTTGGGGGAAACGTTTGGGTTTTTCTCCCCGGGGCCTCCCCCGGGGGGTTCGTGCAGGACCACTGACCCTCCACCACAGGTTCTGGCAGAAGTTGCTGCAATGGAGGGCGGGGCACCTACACTTGTATGACTGGGAAAAGTGTGCTCCAAAAGGCTGGCTTTGCCACACCTCCCCAACAGAAAAGACAGGGCTAGGTGTGCCACTGTGGAAAAGGGTTCACTCGTAAGGATCATGGGAGGGCACGGTCACCCCACGGGTGAGAAAAAACTTTGGTGCCAGGGGTGGGAAAAAACATTTCCCTCAGAGCTTTCTTAACACAACATGCTCCCCACACTGGTGGGGGTAACTTTGAGTGCCAGAGTGTAGGAAAATTTTTACCCTCAAGAGCTTTTTAAACGCCACACTGCCACCCACACTGGTGAAGAAAATTTTGATGCCAGGATGTAGGAAAACATTTACCCTAAAGAGCATTTTTAAACACACACAGGTCCCCCACACTGGTGAGGGGAATTTTTAGTGTCAGGAGTGTGGGAAAACATTTCCCCACAAGAGCATTTTTAACCAACATCTCCCCACACTGGGAGAGTAATTTTTTTGAGTTCAGGAGTGAAGGAAACATTTGCCGTTAGACCCATCTTAACCCACTGCTCCCCCCCCCAAAACGGGTGAAGAAACTTTGAGTGCCGGAGTGTGGGAAAAAACATTTCCCCCCCAAAAGCCATCTTAAAAACACCTGCTTACCCACCTGGGAGGGGAAAACTTTGAGGGTCGGGGTGTAGGAAAACATTGCCGAAAAGAGCCTCTTAACAGACACATGCTCCCCCCGGGTGAAAAAACTTTAGGTCGGGAGTGTGGGAAAAACATTTGCCCACAAGACCCCATCTTAAACACCCCTGTCACCCACACGGGTGTGAGAATTTTGAGTCCGGGTGTAAGAAAACTTTTACCCTCAAAAGCAGTTTTAAAACAGACCATGCACCCCACTGGTGAGAAAAACTTGAGTTCGGGGAGTGTAGGAAAACATTTGCCCCAAGAGCGATTTTAAAACAAACACATGCTCACCCACACTGGTGAAAAAACTTTGAGGTCGGATGTGGGAAAAACATTTACTCCAAAGAGCAATTTTAACACACAATGCTCACCCACAGGTGAAAAATTTTTGAGTGTCAAGATTGGAAAACATTTACCTGCAAGGCCATCTAACATCTCATTCTCCCCCACCGGTGGAAAAACTTTGGGGTTCAAGAGTGTAGGAAAACATTTGCCCACAAGAGCCATCTTAACAGCCTGCCACCCCCACTGGTGAGAAAACTTTGAGTGTGGGAGTGTAAAAACATTTCCCAAAAATTTTAGTCTTAAAGAACATGGTCACCCCACTGGTGAGAGAAACTTTGAGTGCCAGGGTGTGGGAAAAACATTTCCCCAAAAAGACTATTTTAACAAACACATGCTCACCCCAGGGTGTGAGAAATTTTGAGTCCCGGAGTGTGGGAAAAAACATTTCCCCCAAAAGAGCAATTTTAAAAAGAACACATGCTCACCCCACTGGTGTGAAAAAACTTTGATGTCGGATGTGGGAAAATTTTTGCCCAAAAGGGGCCCCACTTAACAACACATGCTCACTCACACTGGAAGAGGAAGTACAAGTGTGTATTTGCGTAAAGTGTTTCCCAAAAAGGGGGTCGTGTTGCCGGGGCATATCCCCCCTGTGAGGAGGGAATGGCGTGTGGGTTGTGCTTGGGGTGGGGGTGAGGGGCTTGCCAGGCATATACAACGCCACTTGTGAGGTGTTTTAAAAATATAAATTTAAAGCCTTTCAAAAATAATTGTGTTAAATGTTTTTTTTCACAATTACAGAGGGAAAAATGAAGAGAGCGAGGAGGGAAGGAAGGAGAGAGGGGAGAGAGAGAGAGAGAGAGAGAGAGAGAGAGAGAAGGAGAGAAGAGAGAGAGGAGGAAAATATGTTAAACCTCATCGCCAATAAACCCGATGTAAAGAAAAAAAAATTTATTATCATTATTACCTCCCCTCCTCTTTTCCTCCAAAAAGAAATATTAGTAATGAAAAAAATTAAAAAAACATTTTTCTCATTATATATTTTTTTGTTTTTATTTTTCCCCACTACAAGTTTTGTTTATATTTTTTTATGCTTTAAATGATAAAAAATCAAAAAAAAGTACAAGAGAGAAGATAATTTTTCGGGCAGTTTAAAAAACAACCACATAACAAAGTATGTCCGTTATGCCGTCGGTTTTCCCTCGCCGTGCTCTCACCGCGTTACCCTCTTTCCCACGTGTGACCCCCCTACCTGCCTCCTCTAAACCCTTTACCCATCCTACCTTACCCTACCCTTAAAAAAACAAAGACCTTTCCCTTCAAATTCATGCCCCTTCACTTCTTTCCGGTCCCCCCCCCCCCCAAATTGTCCGTTATGCGGGGGTTTACTGTGTATTGCAGGGAAAACGAGACCCTATTAGAACTTTAAAGCGAAAAAAGAAATACATAGAATACGACCCCAAAAACATAGTCACTTTTTAGTTTCCCCAGCCAGAAAAACATGAATGCTTCCCAAAAAAGTGTGGGAGGTAAAAAAACATTTTGTGGGTTTTGTGGAGACTGAGTTCCCAGGTGTGATGCAGAAAGGCAAAAAAATGTTACTATAGGAAATAAAATGTTATAAAAGGGGGCATATAAAAAAGGCTTTAAATCACTGTTACTATAGAAACATGTCGCTCAGTCCATAAAACCTCACCGTTGGATCTGGAGCCCAAATATCACCTGCAACAAAACACTAACAAAAACTACAACACAAAAGATGCCAATATAATAGGGGCCCCCAAAATTTGAAGGATTTAAATGAAAAAGAAAATACAGTATTTTGCTTGATGAATATTGTCGTGGTGTGTGTGTGTGTGTGTGTTTGTGTGTGGTGTGTTTTTTGGTGGGGTGGGAAAAGGGAAAAGCTGGAAAAAGCGTACTGTAGATATCAAAGAATGGGGAAAGAAAGTTCCCAAATAGGGGGGGTAAATGATTAAAATGGACTTGTTTATTGGGGTAGTTAGTGGGGAGTCTTAGGGAGCTTAAAAGGAGCGGGACAGTTTTTAGGATGGGGATGAAAGGGGTGTAGGAGGGGTTAAGTAACAGGAACACCACGTGTAGGTCCCCCAGCCCTTGTATTTTCTTTATTTTCTTATGTTTTTTATTTGTGTTTGTGTATGGGGTTTAATAAAAGTAAAGGAAGGAGACCCACAAAAAACGCATTTTAAACACGCTTTTTACCTTTCAGCAACTTGGTGGTGGTGATGCGGTGGTGATGTACCCCCCACACACAAACCCCAGCCAGTGGCGTCCCATGAAACAAATTTGGGGGGGGCTTTAGCCCCGGGGGGGGAATGGCAGGCACGGCCTATCCAGCTGGGGGGTCGGGGGGTATTTTTTTTTTAAAATGAATCAGTTGGTAATTTTGAGGCCCAAAAAAGAGAAGAAAGTGGGGTTAAGCTTTAAATTTCTGGGGCACATAAATTAAAAGATTACACCCTGCATCATAACCATATTAAATAAATTTGATATTTGAAGAAAAAATTTATTCTGTTTTTACAAAATAATAAAAATTTCCATTTTCTCTCTCCCCTAACAACCACAAAGGAATTTCCAATGTTTTTTTGGTTTTTTTTTTCTCAGTAAAGGTTTTTTTTCTTGATAAGAAAAAAAAAAATTAAATATAAAATTACAAATTTTTCAAGGTTTTCCTTATTGCACAAAAAAGGTACATGGATACTGTATTAAACAGAATAAAATACATGATCAGATAAATAACTAAAAACCGATTTAAACCTCCCCCCCTGCCCTGCCACCCTGGCACCCCTGCCTTAAACCCGCATACCACTTGTTAACCCGCCTCCCGTCCTGTGTTTAAAAAAACCCCGCCTCCCCTGCCTTACCCCGCCTCCCCCTCCTTCCCCGGCTCCCCTGCCTTAACCTGCCTCCCCCCCTGTGTTAACCGCCTCCCGTCCTGTGTTACCCTTCCACCCACTGCCTTACCCGGGTCCCCTGCCCTTAACCTGCTACCACTGTGTTAACCTCCCTCCCGCCCTGTTTACCCTGCCACCCCTCCCTTTCCTGGGTCCCCACTGCCTAACCTGCTACCCTGTGTTAACCTGCCCCCGCCCTGTGTTACCCTGCCACCCACTCCTTTCCCTGGCTCCCCCCTGCCTTAACCTGCATACCAGTGTAACCTGCCTCCCGTCCTGTTTACCCTGCCCCCCACTGCCTTCCCCGGGACCCCTGCCTTTTAAACCCGTACCACTGTGTTAACCTGCCTCCCCCCTGCTACCCTGCCTCCCCCCTGCCTTCCCGGCTCCCACTTTCCTTAAACCCGCCCCCATCCTTGTTTTAAACCCGCCCCCCGTCCTTGTTACCCTGCCCCCCCTGCCTTACCCCGGCTCCCACTGCCTTAACCTGCTCCCTCCTTGGGTTAAACCCGCCTCCCGTCCCCCGTTTACCTGCCACCCCTGCCTTACCCTGGCACCCATTCTTAACCCGCATACCACTGTGTTAACCTGCCCCCCGTCCTGTGTTACCCTGCCCCCACTGCCTTACCCCGGCTCCCCCCCTTAAACCCGCCCCCCATCCTGTGTTAAATCCTCCCCTCCCTGGTTACCCTTCCACCCCTCTTACCCTGGCCCCACTGCCCCTTTAACCTCCCCCCCATCCTGTGTTTAAACCCCTCCCCTCCTGTTTACCCTGCCCCACTGCCTTACCCTGGCTCCCATGCCTTAAAACCCCCTCCTCCCGTGTTAACCCCCTCCCGTCCTGTGTTATCCCCACCCACTGCCTTAACCTGCCCCCGTCCTGGTTACCCGCCTCCCCCGCCTTTCTCTGGTCCCCTGCCTTTTTGCCTACCACGTGTTAACATGCCCCCCGTCCTGTGTTTCCCTGCCCCCCACGCCTTTTCCCGCCTCCATGTGTTAAAAAGCCTCCCGTCCTGTGTTACCCCCGCCTCCCCTGCCTTTCCCGCCTCCCACTGCCTTTCCTGCCACCACTGTGTTTAAAAAGCCCCCCGTCCTGTGTTACCCCCGCTTCCCACTGCCTTCCCTCCTCCCACTCCATTCCTGCCTCCCATATGGGGGGGAACCTGCCTCCCTCCTGTGTTTCCCCGCCCCACTGCCTTACCCTGGTTCCCCTGCCTTAAACCCGCCTCCCACCCGTGTTAACCTGCCCCCCGCCGTGTTACCCTGCCCCCACTCCCTTTCCCTGGCTCCCCCGCCTTTACCCCCTCCCATCCTTGTTAACCTGCCTCCCATCCTTGTTACCCTGCCCCCCACTGCCTTACCCTGGGCCCCCTGCCTTAACCCGCCCCCCATCCTGTGTTAACCTGCCTCCCGTCCTGTTTTTCCCCCCACCCCTGCCCTTCCCCCGGCTCCCCTGCCTTAACCTGCCTCCTGTCCTGGTTAACCTGCCTCCCGTCCTTGTTCCCTGCCCCCCCCTGCCTTAACCCCCCCGTCCTGTGTTCCCTGCCTCCCCCTGCCTTCCCTGGCTCCCACGCCTTTCCCGCCTACCACTGTGTAAAATCCTCCCGTCCTGTGGTGCCCTGCCTCCCCTGCCTTTACCCCCCTACCCCTGTGTTTCAAGCCTCCCTCTTGTTCCCCCGCCTCCCCTGCCCCTTTCCCTGCCTCCCCTGCCCTTTCCGCCTACCACTGTGTTTAAAAGCCTCCCGTCCTGTGTTTTCCCCGCCCCCACGCCTTACCCTGCCCCCACTGCCATTTCCCGCCTCCCTCCTGTGTTAAAACCCGCCCCCCCGTCCTGTGTTACCCCCGCCACCCACTGCCTTACCCTGGTTTCCCACTGCCCCTTAAACCCGCCCCGCCCGTTTTTAACCTCCTCCCGTCCTGTGTTACCCTGCCTCCCACTGCCTTACCCTGGCTCCCCCTGCCTTTACCTGCCTCCCATCCTGTGTTAACCCCTCCCCCCCTCCTTGTTACCCTGCCACCCACTGCCTTCCCTGGGTTTCCCCGCCCTTAACCTGCCTCCCGTCCTGTGTTAACCTGCCTCCCGTCCTGTGTTACCCTGCCACCCACTGCCTTTAAACCCGCCTCCCCCCCTGTGTTAACCTGCCCCCCCCGTCCTGTGTTACCCTCCCCCACTGCCTTTTTCCCGGCTCCCACTGCCTTTACCCGCCCACCACTGTGTTACATGCCTCCCCTTCCGTAGAATATCTTAGAAATTTTAAAGGTTTTTTAGCAAAAATTTTCAAAAATTTAAATGAAAAAATAAAAACCCAATTTTTTTTAAAAAAAGTGTGAAAAATAAGGTTTTGCTCTGGGATGGGGAAAAATTGGGTAAATTTCCTTTTTATTGTTTTTTGGGGAGCATTCTAGCAGCAATTTTGGGGGGGGCAGTCCTTGACCCTTTTGGGGGGGTAACCCCTTACCCCCCCAGGTGACGCCACTGACCCCAGCCCATAAAGAAACCCTGCCCATCAACCCACTACCACAACGCACATACACATTCCCAGTTTTTAAGGGGGATGAGAACAGTTTTTTTTAAAACCCCCTTTAACCCAGATGTAATTTCCATTGTAATTTGACTACTATTAGACGATTTTTGTGCTATAACAAAATTTTTTAAAAGTTGACCTTTTAGTATCCTTGTCCATTAAAATAATTTGGTATTTTGTTCTTTTTCCCAAATTTTTGGCTAACCAATTTTTTTTTTATAGCAAGGAAGATCTGGGGTGAGGGGTTAATGACTATTTATTATATCGCTATTCTCCCCCCCTCCTATAGGGAGCTGTGTATGGCGTGCGTGTGTCCGTGAATTACAGACTGCGGGCGATTGTTGTGTAAGTGTGTGGCGTTGGGGGCATTATTTTATTTATTTTTTTTGCAATTTTTTATTATTATTATTGACTTCCTTTTTCTATCTCCACTAAAGGGTTCCAATTTCTCAAAAATTTTCACTTATTTTTATTTAACTTTCCTTTTTTTTCTCACTCTCTCACTTTCTTTTTAATTTTTTCACTTTTTTTTTCTCATTTTTTTATCGCTTTCACTTTTTTTTTTTTTTTTTTTTAATTTTCTTAATTTTTTCACTTTTTTTCTATTTCGTTTCACTTATTTTCTCACTTTTTTTAACTTTCTTTAAAAAGTTCTCACAAATTTTCACGCATTTTTTTCTTTTTTCACTCGCTTTTTTTTTTCATATCGAAGAAAAGAAAGAAATTTTCAAAATTTTCAATTATTTTATAAATTTTGATTTTTCCAGGAATGGCCCGGGGGTCTTCCGGGTATCATCAGAAACCGCATAGGGGATGTCCGATTGAAGGCTATTGTGTGGTTGCGGGGTCTGTCCGGTTGAACCCTCCCAGATGGCTGAACACACAGACTTCATAATGCTCAATATAATGCTTCCTCTGTGATGGCAAGAAGGTGGGGAAAAAAAAAAAAAAAAAAACCTCCCCCCAAGGGAGGGGAAATCCCAAGGGGGGAACTCCCTCATTCTTCGTGCCACGGGGGGCAAAACATCCCCTTCGAGCGAAAACAAGAGTGCCCGCACGGAAAGTTTTGGACGCCATTCCCCTCATGGTCACGCCCTTAAAGTGGCTAAGCTCGACTTCTAGGAAAGCGTGAACACTGTCCTTGGTGGGTGCCATCAGAGTGGCCACCATGGTCAACTCCATCTACGGCTTGAAGCTCAAGCCCATCAGGGAGGTCAAGCTTTGCTGCCCGAGCTAAAAATGACCTCTTGTATGGAGTGTGGTCAGGGTCGGCAATAATAACATTTATCAAAGTATATGTGCTGGAGTCCTTCTTAATGTAAGGCATAGACCACTGTATACCTGGACTGTTCACGCGACAATGTTTTGAATTGCGGAGCTGCATAGGGGCCGCGGGCGCCCGACAAAGAGATGTAGTGGTCTAGGGACTATCATATAGACTGGTTTTATCAGTATATATGGTATACTGTAATCTTCGTAAATGTTTGTTCTATAATATTATCAAATAAAAAACAGTAAAACACGCTAAAGAAATGTCATTACGAGACTATGAAAAAATATGCATGAACTTAATATTCACTTAACTTCGCCATTTAAAACTTTGCGAGTCAACTTTTATCATGAAGGGTATCAATAGAAGTGCAATTTTATTAGCTTTCCATTGATTATTTTCGTTATCTGATAAATTAATTAGAACCATGCATAAATTAGCGTAAATAAATAAATAAAAATCATCAATCGGGTAATTTTCCCGATTGATGATGTTATTTATTTACTTATATATATTTCGTTTTCTGATAAATGAATTAGTACCATGTACAAATTAGCGTTGCCTAAATAAATAACCTCATCGATCGGAGGAAAAATTACCCGATTGACGATTTTATTTATTCAGTTAACGCTAATTTTATGCATGGTTCTAATTCATTTATCAGATAACGAGATAGATAGATATTATAGTTTTAAGGCGCCGCAACTGCGGAGTTATTGACGCCTATCAGATAACGAAATATAGCAATGAAAAGCTAATAAAATTGCGCTGCTATTGATACCCTTCATGATAAAAGTTGACTCGCAAAGTTTTAAATGGCGAAGAGTTGAAGTGAATAGACACTTCATTCATATTTCTTCATAGTCTCGTAATGGCATTTCTTTAGCGTGTTTTACTGTTTTTTATTTGATAATATTATAGAACAAACATTTACGAAGATTACAGTATATCATATATACTGATAAACCAGTCTATATGATCCGTATATATATATATATGAATCTGAGCGGCCCTCCGACTTCGGGCCCTTGTGCGACAGGCCGATATTCCGTGCGCAGTCCAGGTATATAGTGGTCTATGTGTAAGCCATTACTGGGTATGCAGTTTTCCACTTAAGACTTCTGTTTCTGACAGAGAAAGCTGCACGTCTACCTAGTTATAATAATTATTTATCTTCATTGATCGATCACAACAACAACAAAATATAAAAACATGAATAAGCATGAATATAATGTGATGCAAATACAACAACAGTCACTAGTCAGCTTAGAAATATACTTAATAGTAGTATATAGACAGGGAGAGAGAGACAGAGAGACAGACAGCGAGACAGACAGGGAGAGACAGACAGATAGACAGGGAGAGACAGACAGACAGGGAGAGAGAGAGACAGACAGACAGACAGGGAGAGAGAAAGACAGGCAGACAGACAGACAGGGAGAGAGACAGACAGACAGACAGACAGGGAGAGATAGACAGACAAGGAAAGACAGACAGACAAACAGAGAGAGAAAGCAAGTCGCAACTCGTGCTCGTACTCGCGCCTTCCCACAGCCACCAAGATGGCCGACCCACAACAAATGGACGTCGACAATAGTTACAATTCGGACGATGACGACGTAGTTATCATCGAAGACACCACAATACCTAACGAGTGAGTACTATCATACACTCCCACACCTTTATAGCGCGTAGTTAACCTTGTGTCACCTGTAATTAAGGGTCTATTAAGGGTTATGTAAAGACTTGTAGCTCCATATTTCAGGGTGTTTTGGTGAGTTTCTGTGGGAATTATCGTTTTTTTTGTGGGATTTTGGTAATGGGTGGAAGGAAATTGTCCGAATTAACTTTGTGACGTAATTTTTTTCTGTGTTATTATTTTTTATTGTTATGGTAATAATGGACGCGAGTTTCACGGTCGTCTTCAGAGACACCAACAATTTTTTCTTGGCCTACAATAGGTGCTTGTTCTAATGGTGCTTGTTTTATTTTGCGCAAACCAAAAAAAAAAAAAAAAAAATGAAACCTAACTTAACCTTATGTTTTAATGAAACCTAACCTAATCTTAACCACAAAATATACTTTTTTTTTTTTTTTTTTTTGCTTTTCTTTTCTTTTTTAGGTTTGCGCAAAATAATACTAGCACCATTACAACAAGCACCTATTGAAGGCCAAGAAAACATAGTTGGTGTCTCTGAAAACGACCGTGAAACTCTCGTCCATTATAACCGTTATTATTTTACACTTGGACCAGAAGGGGTGGAGTCAGTTCGTACACAAATTGTTTCGGTCAATTGTTACGGTAGCGTAGCATACGGTAGCGTTTTACGCATTCCTCCCCCTTCCCCCAAACAACACACACACACACACACAGAGACACACACATACACGGTACTCCGCGGTGTAGGGGAAGCACGCTCGGTTCACAACCGAAAAGTCCCGGGTTCGATCCCCGGACGGAGCGGAAACAGATGGGTTGTTTCCTTAAAACCCGAGCCCCTGTCCACCCAGCAGTGAATGGGTACCGGGTGTTAGCCAGGGTTTGTGACCCGCCTACCGGGGTGGTGGCTTCCCCCAACACTAAGCACTAAGGATGAATGATAAAATAAATGTTGATATGGAGACGGGGCCATACGAGCGTTGCTCAGCGCACCACTGTAAATATACAAACAATCTAGATGAACTACACTAATGATTACACACACACACACCACACATACACACCACAACACACACCACACACAAGTCCATCATCTCCCAAGATCTAACATTGGAAGAAACTTCTACCGGTATATAGATAAGCTAAAGTCGCAGGGACAAACGTTTTTCTACGCTGCTACAGGACGTGTGGCTTGGCGTTTAATAATAGTTACTATTTCTAACATCCATGATTGCAGGAAAGTTAGAAGGGGCTATCTGGAGGAGTCTGTGTCATCTTGTGTCTTCTCTGTGTATCATAGTAGGGCTATAAATGAACAAATCTACATAAAATATCACCAAAGTGCACGTTTTCTGCATTAGTTCTCATGGTTTGGATGAATCAGACACTCGTCTTGTACGAAAGGTTGTTATAGGTTGTGAAACTACGGTTATAGGGAGTTTCGTACACAAGTTGTTTCGTAACCCAGGTTTTCTTAGTTGTTTCGAACATTGATTATACGAGTTTTTTCGTACATACCTGGTAGTCGTTTCGTAACTAGTAGTCAAGTTCACACTGAGCTGAGGGTAACGAAACGGACTATGGTTTCTATAGACTACGAAAACAAACTTTTGGTGTACAAATCTTTTCTATGGTGTAACGAAACAACGTGTACGAAACTGACTCGTTGGTAGGGGTGGTAGTAACTGTAGTAGTATAGTAGTAGTAATAGTAAGGAGGTTAGTAGTATGAGTTAGTGAGTAGTAGTAGTAAGTAGTTTATAGAATGGTTATAGGAGAGAGATGAGAGAGAGAAGAGATTTATAACATATAACATTTACTAGCCCGCAAAGCCGCCATCCGGCGGGACTTTTTTTCGACCTACCACCTCTTCTTTAAGCTCTCAGCCTGAGATTGTGGACCCTACTTTGTAGTGGGCCTTCGGCCCACCCCCCTCCATACTCTGTGTTCTTCGGCCCACCAAACACCGATCTCTCCAAGATGCCCCTTCTAACTTTCCTGGAAACCAGTGGATTAGAATTATGTATTAACGCTAACCCATTCACTCACCCCAACCCATTCACTCCACCCATTTATCCATCAACCCCCCCACCCATTCACTCACCCATTACCCATCACCCCGCCCCCCCCAATTACTCACCCATTACCCACACCCACACACCCATTCACTCACCCATCACCCCACACCACATTACCAGCACCCCCACCCATCACTCAACCATTATATCCTACATCAATGGCTTCCTCCAACTCTCGCAACCCACTTTTTTTCACAATATCGCTAATAGGTGCTAAAAAAAAGAAGAAAAAAAAGTGATCGGATCATCTCATAAGTGGCTTAAAACCTTCCCCTGAGTCAACCTGGTTCCAAAAAATGTGGTAGTGAGGGATTCCACCCGGGGGGCGGCCCGGAACTATACCACACACACACCACAGGACACACACACAGAACACCCACACACACACACACACACACTTCGCTGTTATTAATATAAATTGTTTATTAGTATTTTTTGTTTACTTTGATTATATATTTTTTTCTCTGTTCTTGCCTATTTTCATTTTTTTCGGTTTCTGGTTTTCCTTCCTTTTTATTGCATTTCCTTCCTTCATTAAGTTCTTTCCTTCTTCTATCTTTTTCTATATTTCTTTCTTTGCCTCCGGTCGGGTCAAGCATCTTCTCAGATGTATTGAATTCAGCAAGCAAAATTTTAGCAAGCGAATTTTTTCTTCTGGCTAAGAGAAATTTCCTCTTGCTCCCCCGCCCCCCCCCCCCCCCCCCCTTGGGAGGAAAAACGCTTTTATTCAATACTCTGCCAGGGCTATTAGCTATTTGCACAACAAGCTATTTAAAGAAAAATTTTGTTTTCCTTAACAGGAACTAGCGAGGTTTGATAGTCTCAAGCCCTCTGTACTTCATTATTTTCTTTATGTCTTACTCCATGGCAACTCAGAAGCGTCTTGAGTAGCTTGGCTGGAACCCGGCCTCTCATAGAGTATTGGGCCACCTTGAGAAGGATCTCTAAACCATTCTTTTGCCACTCAGAGCAAACTTAAAGTGCTCAGACGTGGCTAAGAGTATAGCAAAGATTCTTTATAAAAAAACTACACCCCTCGATCCTAAAACAAACTACACAGACGCTTTTGCCACTCGAGTACTTTTCATATTCAACGACAATGGTTTCAGGATAAGTATTTGTTCTATTAATTTATTAGTTATTTATTTAAGTGCAAAAGTAGATATACGGGTGGCAAAATGAGCCCTTCATGGACAGGTGTGGGCTGGAGGCAGCGGTCACTTGCTCACTGTATCCCATGGCAGGGATTGCCCCTCTGCCCCCCCCCCCCTCCCCCCTTCTCTTTTACAGGTATGTTAAGTATTTCGATTTAATGAGAAAGTATTACTGTTATAGTCTTGTTTTTACTCATGCACTGTATGTAACCTTCACTGAGCAAATTTCAATTGAATAGAAGAATATTCATGTTTCATATTCTGTCCTTGCCTGTTTATTGAAAGAGAGAGAGAGCCCGCCCCTCTCTCTCACTCCCCCATTATTGGTTGTGCCTGATGTGCAAGGCTTAGCTACACTTGCCTGCATTGAAGGTCACTAGCCACTCACCACTCCACTCCTCCACCATGTAGAGTGGTGGCGTGAGGCTCCTGTGCTGGCCTTACTCCTTGGCTGCAAACAGGTGTTAGCAAACTAGGTGTTAGCTGGAGGGTGAAGCAGGAAGCACCCTTCAAGGAAGCACTTGCCTGCTTGTGTGCTGACGGCCACCAATGTTACAGGTGCTGAGGTGAAGAGTCAGGGTCGGCGCCCACGCCAGGACTCCTTCCGGCTTCCCTTGTATTAGGGAACTCTTGGTTCATCCCGGGGCCTCCACGGGGTTCCTGCAGGACCAGCTGACGCCTCCCACCACAGGTGTGCTGGCAGAAGTAGTGCTGCAATGGAGGGCATGAGCACCTACACTTGTGATGACTGTGGCAAAGTGTGCTCCAGCAAGGCTGGCATTAATGCACACATCCTCACCCATACACCCAAGACAGGGCTGAGGTGTGACCACTGTGGCAAAGTGTTCACTCGTAAGGATGCTATTAGGAGGCACATGGTCACCCACACTGGTGAGAGAAACTGCGTCCTAAGACCGACTTAGTTATACCGGGCCAAGAAGATTACTAAGAAAGCATTTTCGGGCGTCATATCAGCCTCGTTTAAGGGGACAGAAGGCCAACCCTTCTTAGTGCCACCTAACCAATCAGCGCGCGCGACACAAGTCTGTATTTGGCGGGAAATACGTATACCACGCCGAGTCTCTCTCTCTCTCTCCTCTCTCTTCTCTTTCCCTTCTCTCTCTCTCTCTCTCTCTCTCTTCCTTTCTCCTCTCTCTCTCTCTCTCTCTTTCCCTTCTCTCTCTCTCTCTTTCCCTTCTCTCTCTCTCTCTCTCCTTTTTTTTCTTCTATTATTTCTTCTCCCTCCTCTTCCTTCTCCTTGAGTTGCCAGATATGTATTTCTGCTAGTCACAGTGCAGTGTACACGCCGAGGGAGTCTCTCTCTCTCTCTCTCTCTCTCTCTGTCTCCTTTTTTTTCTTCTCCCTCCTCTTCCTTCCCCCTTTTCATCCTCCACACACACATATCATAGCCAGTATGTGATATTATCGTGAATAACGACACTTTTTTTCTGGTGTGTTTTGATATGTTTAGAATTAATCTGCTAACCGTTTCTGTCGCAAATCATATCTATTCCCGCCCAGCCACCCCTATATATATAGTATATATATAGCTCACACCTATGTTTGTGCGGGTTTGTTGTTGCCCCGGGTATTTCATGCACTCTGGTCATGCATGGGTTGGAAATAATCAGTCGGTATCTTTCTTGGTTTTAATAAAGGATAAAAACTTACTTTCATTCACTTGTAGGGCTATATTCAAGAATGCTCGTCAAATCCCGGCCGGTGGAGATTTTCCACCGTCGTACCTCAACTGGTCTCATCTACAAGAACTGCCCCGACTGGTGGATATTTGACAGGCGTACCAACACAAGCGAGCCCAAAGCGCATCAGTATTTTGACTGTTTTATACATATCTAATACTTTTACTAGTGAAATTTATCATTTCTGACATTAAAATAATAGCAAAGTTATGTTCGCCACTTGTCTGAGGCGTTGGTGCAGAAAAAATTGGCCTGAGTGATGCGTGCGAGTACTTTTTGAACGGCCCGCCACCACGCTCCACACAATGGCTGCCCTCCACCCTCCCGCCGCCGCCTGGCTTCCCACAAGTTCACACACCTTATAAGGCCTCCTGGACCAGATTTTACCTTAATGATGACACGTGTGCATTCACAGTGTATGGCTGTCACTCTCGGTTGTGTTGAAAACTCTCCTGTAATGGTCGGGGGAAAATACGATGGAATGAGTGGAAAACGGATGAAGGGGGGATGTGCAAGTTGGTCGGGAATCACTGACATACCTCCACCCCTGAGCTCGACCGTCGCGTCGTATTTTGATTCTTGTATACCAAAAACCGACACAACGGGTGGAGAAAAAATTCTTAAATATGGGCCCGTAGTGTTCAGGAACTCTCTTTTTCTTTTCGTGTTCACTCGCGTGTAGAATTTTCAAACCTCTCACTGTCTCTCTCGCGTTCACTCGTAATGTTGGTCGTTGCCCACGGGCCCGTGTGTGGGACTCTACGCACGGTCACGTGTGAGTCTTACGTGGACCAAAGTTCTCTCCTCAAGAATGAGACTTTTTCCACATCTAAACTAAAAAAAAACCATGACGTCACGTCGCGTCACGTTTTCGGGGACCTATTAGAGACAAGACATACAGTGTTCTCCCTTTTTCTTCACCCAATCATGAAAGCCAAAGAAACTGTTAAAAACTACATTTTTGTAATCTAAACCTGACTCTTTTGTGATGACAAGCAGGAAGAATTACCCGGTTTACAAGAGTTCTGGCGTACCTTTTTCTCGCTCTCTCTCTCGGAAATAAATCAATCTAGCTAACTTATTTCTATCCTTATTCAGACTAAAACACTATTACAGGCTCGAAAGGCAAACCGCTTGTCGTCCGACAAGACTTCTGTTTTCAGTATTTGCTAGCAATACTGATGAAATATTTCTATCTTAATTCATAATTCATGCAGTTTTTGTTCTATCATATCATACCATCTAAGTAATTCATTATGTTACGTTGCTTGAAAAAACCTATTACAGGGTTCGGATCATGAAGAACATTTTTGTGTGATGATGCATCTTGATGTGTAGCGGCTTTTTTGGGTACATAAAGAACATTTCTAGGAATCCAATAATAATGATAATTAGTAGTACCAATTTAAACAGGATGTACCAATTTGACTGTTAAACTATTCTTTTCTACCAGTATTCTGTCCTTGTTTTTCTGTCAGGGTGTAGATAATCTTTTCTATTTCCAAGTGGATTCACACGATTGGTTAACAAAAATCAAATTTCTACCTTCCTAGCTAAGACTCTGGGCCTAAACAGGGTCCCAGGCCGGTGTTAGGCATCCTAACAAAATTCATGTCAACAACCTCGGGTTTTTTCTGTAAAAGGGAGTTGCAATCTACACCTAGTTCCAATAACAAATCATTTAATATGTTTCAAATTCGTCTTGTAAGAGAATTTCTGTTACGTTACAAACTAACATAACGGGTTTTGGAATCCTTTTCACAAAATTCCTTGCAATAGCTGCGCAATTTCTTTCTGTACTCATGTGTTTCATTTGTGTCATTTAACATGTCTACATTACTATTTGGTGTACTTTATGTTTGTTTCTTCTCTTGAATTTTCAAGTGACCTTTCTACGTCGTGATGTGTTGTGTCTATCTGTGTTTCTCTAGTCATTTTGTTTTTTTAAAGGTGATCTGCATGTTGATTATTTCCTCTCCCGAGTCTAGAGATTAAATCTTAAACTTGTTTCCACCTGCACTTGCAATTATTTTATAAGGACCTTTAAATTTGGGGTGATAACTTATTACTGTGGGCGATAGGTACATGGAGTTTTGCCATTACTAAATCTCCACGTCGTAACTTTACATCGCGTGCCGTTTTATGTTGTTGTTTCTGCATTTCCTCTGAGTATTCTTTCATGTGGCTTCTTACTCTCTGGTAAATGACTTGAAATTTGTGTAATCTATTTCCCACGTAATCATCCTGATTATACACAGGCTTGGGTTCTGCATCTAAAAGTTCATATGGGAAACTTTATCTTCTCCAAACAATTGTAATGTGACGTTTCTCCAGTGGCTGAGTTTATCTGGGAATTCAGTGCACATTTGACATGTGGGATCCACGTATCCCATGCCATGCTGTACGAAAAAATTAGACTCCTCAAACAATTTATTACTTTGCGGTGGAGTCTTTCTACTACTCCATTACTTGGGGTCTAAGGCTTGTACATTTATTTTCTTGATGTTAAATAGTTTACATAGTCCTTCTAGTATCTGATGTGAACTCTGTACCGTTTTTCTGACACAATTACCTTTGGTGTCGTGAAGTTGCAAATTATTTGTTCGAATATTATTGATGCGACCGTTCAGCCTTTTTATTTCTCATGGGCTGTATGATGCAATATCGGGAAAAATAGTCGATGGCGACTAGCAAGTATTTGTATCCATTTTCTGACGTGGAACTCGAGTGTACGATGTGAACTCTTTCCCGGGGTTTTTTCTGGGTATAGGGTCTTAGCATTGGTGCTGGGGAACGCGTTTTTACCCTTTACTTCGGCGCAAATCGTGCAGTTATCTACGGGGGGAATATATGTCTTTTCTCATGCCGGCCAGAATTTACTTTAGTTGTGCCTGCTTGTAAGTCTTATCTTTTCCGGGGTTCCGCTGTGGGCCCTGTTATGGAGCATCTTTAATATTTCTGGGACTAGTGTCTAAAGGTTTAAACTAATGGTTTCACTATACCTCGGGTTTACTTCTTTGCATACTATTTCTGCGTTTCTTATAATAATTCATTGCATTTTTTCGAAATCTTTATCTTGTTTTTAGCGGGTAGTTGTGGTTCTTGACTACCTGTCGGGTCATTTAGGTGCGTTACTAATGTGCTCCACATGGCATCCTTTTCCAGTTCTGTGCTGACTAGGTCTGTTCTAGTGTGATTAATTTTTCAATACTAATATGGAGGTCATTACCTCTTTTTTCTGGGTTTAATGTTCCTTGAGAGTGCGTCTGCGGCTACGTTTTTCTTTCCTGGTATGTATTCAAAACTGACTCGTAATTCTGTAACGTCCGTAAAACCATCTGGCGAGTCTGCCTCTGAGGTTCTTATGCTTAAACAGGTTCTGTATTGCTGTGTGATCAGTCCACACTTTTATCTTGTAACCTAGCAATGTGTCTCAAAATTTTTTTCTGGGACAGTATATTACTGCTAAAGTCTCACGTCTGTGATGTTTGTAATTCTTTTCTGCGGTTGTGCATAGTCTAGATGCTAGCTATCGGTTGGAACGTTCCTTTTCTTTCCTGCATTAATATTCCTCCTAGCCCTATATCTGAGGCGTCGGTACATAGGATAAATTCTTTCGTGTAATCTGGGAAGATTAGTACTGGTGAGTGGTTAGTTTTGATTTGAGCGTTTCAAATGCTTGCTCTTGAGCGTGTCCCCAAGTGAAAGTCTGATTCTTTTTCATAGGGGTTTAGGGTTGTGCTATATCGGCGTATCCCTTTATAAAGATTCTATAGTAACCTGTTAGACCAAGGAAAATTCTTACTTTCTCAACTGTGGTTGGCACTGGGAAATTTCTTACGGCGTCGAGTTTTGACTGTACTGTTCTTAATCCATGTTTATCTATTTGGTGTCCTAGGTAAATAACTTTGTCCCTTGTAGAAAAGTACATTTCTCTATTTTCACTTTCAATCCGGCTGAGCTAGCCTAGAAAACCAAGTCTAGTTTTTAAAAAGTTCCTTGGGTGTCTGTGATACATGAGTATGTCGTCTAGGAATACACTAGCTGTGTTTCCTATAAGCCCTTGCAATAATGTGTTCATCAGTCTCATGTACGTTAATGGACTGTTTGATAAACCAAATGGCATGCGTTTTTAAAACTGTAGTGTCCAGTCGGTGTGGAAAAAGCTGTCATGTCTTTAGATTCATCTTGCATTTCTATCTGCCAGAAGGCGACTTTATGTCTATTGTGCTGAATAGTTTATTTTCTGTTTCCTAGACTGCGAAGAATGTCAGAGATTACTGGTAACGGTAGACGATCTGGGATAGTGCGTTTGTTTAACTCCCTGTAGTCGATGACTGGGCGTACTGAGCCGTCTGACTTTGGTACTAGGATAAGAGGAAAGTTCCATTCACTATCGCTAGGGTTTAATCACATCTTGTGTGAGCATTTCACAATCAATTGATTTACTGTGGCGAGCTTTGAATGCGGCAATCTATATGCTGGGATATAAAACGGCTGTGTCCTGATTTTAATTTTATTTGATGTTTCAAAACGTCATCTTTCCCAAAGCGTCCCCTGGAAGGGTATTTCGTGCTCGTGCTTCGTTAGCAGTGAAAGAGTTCGTGCTCTAAATCTGGTCGGCTGGTAGGTTTAAGGTGGTTGAGGAGATCTCTCCCTACCTCACATCTTCTGGACTGAGCAGAGAAAGGGTCTGTTGCATTTTCTGAGTTCTGATTTTCATTTACTATTTTAATTTGGGGGTTTACAGACTTGGAATGATCCTATCTGGGTTCCTGGTTTCAAAGTGATGTTCTTATTCAGTGTACTCATTAATAAAACTTCTAATTTCCCATTCTCTGATTTATAAACAGCGGAATCAAGTTGCGTTCCTTTTACTCTAAAGGATTCTGGCATTGTAAATACTTCTGTATCCTGCTTTAATCCTTTTAACTCCAGTGTCACCTTTTTAATTGACATGGCCCGCAATAGCGTCGACTCTATCACATGTCCTGAAATAATTCTCACGGCTTCATCTGGGTCTGTAAACTTGTTCCTTTGATGCTGTCTCAGTGTATTTTCTAACTTGTGGACTTTTCATGCCTGGTATTTAGCTTTTGCTTGTCTTGGTGTGACTTCACTACTCATCTGTTTCGGTGCAGTGGGGTAAAACAGGGACCTTGAGAAGTAATTTTTCCTTTCTCTTGGGCTTATCAGTAGCCTTTGATTGCTCTGCCCGCTATTTGGGGGTTGTAATAGCATAATTAGTATTCGTATTTAGAAAGCCCATAACGGGTTCTGGATTCAGAAATGGAATGAATTTGTATGAACCCGTGAACACCACGGTCTGGTGGAGATACTGTGATCTCTTGCCGCGCATTGTAGCAAATCCTATTAACAAATCTCCAGGAAAAATGGTTTGTCTACCACCATCGCGGTTATAGTGAAATCAAAATAATCTCCTAAAGTAACAGTGACTTGAGTTTTTCCAACTGTACTAAATTTTTGCCTGTCACGCCTTGCATTGGGGTTTTGGCACTGGCTCAATAAACTTAACACCTGGTCTTACTTTATTTAAGATGTCAAGACTTATTATGTTCACCATGGATCTGTGTCTAGGAAAATCTGAGTGGGCGTGTGGTAAACTTTGCCTTCAATTAAAGGTCCTTCAGTGTGCTTGTTATCGGGATTATCAGTTTTTTTTTCTCTTTCTACATTTCTAAGTCTTCAGTTTGGGCGGTTCTTTTGACTTATTTGAAGAGTAGTGTCCCCTTTCCCTTTTGTTTACCTATGAAGGGGGTCCTGTACAAAAAATTTTGAGCTCTTTGATTGTTAGCTCGCCGCGCGCGACAATCTCTGGTTCTGTGTCCTACATATTTGTGGTAGCTACACCAAGGTTCCAGGTAGCATTTCTTTCGGTGTGTCCGGTATATTGACAATTACCGCAAGGTGTTTTAATTGTAACAATCCATCGCGACGTGACCCGGTCGACCACATGATAACATTCAACTTTAGGAGGGCGTTGCCATGAACGCTGCGAGGTTTTGTTTTCTGTTGGGCCTCCACTACGTGAAAGGACCTGCTGTAACGTGTTCCCCAGTTACTAGCCTGTGGCGGCGGTGTGTGGGTTGACCGTATCGGCATCACATACGAGTCGTGTCGAGGATTTGTCTCGGCATATCCTCTTAGCATGCAATCAATTTCTCCTAAGGAAATGGGTTTCCTTCAAATCCGTGTACAGCCTTTCGCTTGTAACATCATCACAATCATTTAAAATTTTTGAGAACATGATTAATTTAGATACTAGTGTTATGACATGTGGTCACCCTCCAGTGGCAATGTCCACTCGGAGGCTTTGAGCAGATTCTCCATATCCTTTCCCCAAGATCAGCTTTGCAATATATTCTGTAATAGTTGCGAGGATGGAAAGTTTAAGCGATATTTTTAACCAAGCCCGGGGGGGGTCTTGGTCACTTTTCTTCGAGAAGTGCCGTCTGAACACCTGAACATACGCGTCGTAATCGTCTAGGTCTTCTAATTGTCTGTAACAAATAACATGCCTTGCCCGGCCGTTTTCGGCGTCTACATGTTTTTTAAGCACTTCAATCTTCAATCTATCTGAGGTAAGTTTCTTATTTGCAATCGGGTGTCCACTCTATGCAAGAATTGATTTATTTCAATCGTGTTGCATCCCCTGAAAACTTAGGTACCCCGGGGGCGGGGGTAATAATCTCATGTTAAAAAATCCTTTCTTGTTCTTTATCACCCATGATTAAATGTGTTTGTCTTGAATGTAGCCTACGATAGGATCTAGTGACTACTGGACTCTTTTTTAGCTGTCTTTTCGAACTCTTGAGGTTGGTGGGCATTTACAGAATATTAAGACTTCCCCTGTTAAAAGCTGTTACCACTGTTTACACTTGCCATTTTCGGCGTTTTAAAGGGTTAACTGAATTAACTACTTATAACAAACAAATTCTTATCTACTTCCTGCTGATATTGATGATACACCTACAGAACATAATACTTCTACCTTGGGTAAATGGTGAGACTGAGAGAGAGACGAGGGGAATATTTAAAACCTTGGGGTCTGCAGGGGGGGTGGCGTGGCGTCGACGAGGGGACAATACAGACACCACACAAACGCCTATCTTCGGGATATCAGGATCTCCCGTTAATTAGAGAGGGAATTTTGTTCTACATATCAATATATAGATAACACGTGACTTAAAAAGGGAAATATTATACTTCTCAGAAGTGTATTGTTGTTGATTGAAGTTCTCGTGGAGTGGCGACGAAGGATATCTGTTGTTGTTGATTGTCCCAGGGCGTGGAGATACTGACTGCCTGAGTCAGTGCTGGGGTGGCGGCGTCTCACGGCTGGGAGGAGGATACCTTCAGCTGGCTTGCGGTGAGGAGGCTCGCTGGGATGGTAGAGGCTGGCGTGGGGTTCCTATGTTTCCTTTCTTGCTTTTCTTGTTCTTCTTGTTCTTCTTGTGCTTCTTGTTCTTTTCTTGTTCTTTTCTTGTTTCTTGTTTCTTCTTGCTGCGTGCTGGTTTCTTTCTTCTTAGTGCGTTTCTTCTAAGACGTGAGTGGAATGAGAGTGTACGAGTGTGCGTAGGCAGTGGCGCGAGGTGTCATGTAGGCCTATAGCTGGCGGGTGGCGTCGGTAGGGTGTAGCTAGGCGGGTTTACTTACTTACTTACTTACTTGGTTTACTTGGTGTTGTTAAGAGGCAAAGCCTCACAGTCGTGGTGGTCCACCGCTGCTGCCAGTCCTGGCGTCCCTGTCTAACAGGGCCACCTTGTCCGGTATGGTGTTGGAGGTCCTACACTTGGCAGTGTATCCCGGTACTGGAGGTTCATCCGGCACTGTCCGTAGTATCTTGTCCAGTCCATATTTAAAGGTGTTGACGGAGCACCCTGTGATGTTTCTCACATTTTTGTGGAGGCTGTTGAAGATTTTGGGCCCTTCATGAGCCAGACTGGCAGCCAGTAAGGTCTTGCATCTCCCCGGGGCCTTTGAAGGGAGGGTTCTTCTACTGCACTTGCGTCCAGTCCGCTCATTTAAGTGTGCCTGGAGTGCCAAGGACGTGGGGTCTGGCACCTGTTTCTCCAGGACCTTCCATATATAGATGGCACGATACCTTTCTCTCCGTCTTTGCTGTGAGTAAATTCCTAGTATTTTGAGTCTGTCCCAGTAGTTAAGGTCATGTAGTCCTCTTATGTGCTTGGTAAATGACCTCTGAACAGCCTCAAGTCTCTGGATGTCAGCTTTCTTGTGAGGGGACCACAACTGGCTACAGTAATCCAGTAAGGGCTGTACCAGGGCTTTCCAGAGGGTTAGCATAACCTCAGGCTCCCTGGAGGCAAAAGTTCTCATAACCCAGCCCGCCATCCCCCTTGCCTTCCTGACGGTCTCCGTGATGTGGTGTGAGAAGGAGCCATCAGCACTAAGGTAAACTCCAAGGCACTTGACATGAGGTGTTGGGGTGATGTGACTTCCTCCCTCTGTGTGCAGCGTCGTTGTTGTCTTGATGTTGCAGTCAGGGCCACACCTCAGCATTTCAAATTTGGGTGGCGCGGGTCGTGGCGTTGGTACGTTGGCGCGAGGTGTAGGATGGTGTCGGCCCATGCGGTGGCTTGAGCTGGCAGGGTAGGTAGTGGGTAGCTAGCGAACGGCGGTCGTGGCTCTGTGGGGGCGGGAAGCTGGCGACGGCTGGCTGGCGTCTTTTTTTCAGTTTTTCCTCTTCAGTTTTCTTCTGTTTTTCAGTCTCTTCGGAGTTATTATACGTGGATTCAGATCCTTTTCGCTAGACACCACTGTTTGTGCGAGTTTTGTTGTTGCACCAGTAGTCATGCACTCTGGTCATGCATGGGTTGGAATAATCAGTCGGTTATCTTTCTTGGTTTTAATAAAGGATAACAACTGTAACTTTCATTCACTTGTAGTGTTCAGGAACTCTCTTTTTCTCTCGTGTTCACTCGCGTGTAGAATGTTCAACCTCTCACTGTCTCTCTCGCGTTCACTCGTAATGTTGGTCGTTGCCCACGGTGTCGTGTGTGGGACTCTACGCACGGTCACGTGTGAGTCTTACGTGGACCAAAAGTTCTCTGCCTCAAGAATGAGACTTTTTCCACATCTAAACTAAAAACCATGACGTCACGTCGCGTCACGTTTTCGGGGACCTATTAGAGACAAGACATACAGTGTTCTCCCTTTTTCTTCAGCCAATCATGAAAGCCAAAGAACTGTTGAAACTACATTTTTGTAATCTAAACCTGACTCTTTTGTGATGACAAGCAGGAAGAATTATCGGTTTTACAAGAGTTCTGGGCCCATACTTATAAAGATTTAGGATTCGTCCTAGGATTCGTCCTAACCCTGCGTCCTAAGGTTCGAGGAAAGTCTAAGACGCGTCCTAAGACGGCGGCTTAGAACGAAGCGCTGAACGCTACATTTAGCAAGAAATCCCAAATTTTGGGTTTCATGAAATATCACTACTAAGAGTCATCAGAAAGGTATAAAAATATCAAAAAACACAAGATTAATATTTCTATGATAATTGCTGAAGACTACAACGAATGAATTCATCTATAAGAATAATTGTACCAGATATGCAACGTTCCGTTCAAAAGACACAAGCATTGACATTGTCTTCGCTCTATCGACGAGAAAAATAATATTTTTCAGGACAAGACTTTCATCCTTGGCCAGCTCTTTCAAGCAAGGAAAAATGTCCTATGTCCTGCGAGGGGAATTTTCCATGCCGAGATGATCGGCGAAGAGATACGTCAAGGGACTGCCGGTTATAATGGACGAGGACTTCGCGGTCTTTTTTCAAAGACACCGACTATTTTTTCCTGGCCTACAATAGGTTCTTTTTAATGGAGATAGGGTTATAATGGACGAGTTTCCCCGGTCGTTTTCAGAGACACGACTATTTTTTCTTGGCTACAATAGGTGTTTGGAAATACTTGGAGTTCCCCTTCCGGCTTTGACTGAAATGAACATACCGCACTGTATTGTATGCTATTGTATTTCCCACATCTGTAAAGGTTCCAGCGTGCGCTCAGCCTTGGTTAACCACACGGCCGCTATTAAATTGAGGTGCTCAAAAAATTCCAAGTCCATTAGGTTAGGTTAGGTTAGGAATACTTTGTGGTTAAGGTTAGGTTAGGTTAGGTAGGTTACTTTGTGGTTAAGGTTAGGTTAGGTTAGGTATACTTTGTGGTTAAGTGGGTTTAGTTAGGTATACTTTGTGGTTAAGGTTAGGTTAGGTTAGGTTAGGTATATTTTGTGGTTGGTTAGGTATACTTTGTGGTTAAGGTTAGGTTAGGTATACTTTGGGGTTAAGGTTAATGGGTTCGGTTAGGTTTTACTTTGTGGTTAAGTTTAGGTTGGGATTAGGTATACCTTGTGGTTAAGCTTAGGTATTACTTTGTGGTTTAAGGTTAGGTTAGGTTAGGTTAGGTATACTTTGTGGTTAAGGTTAGGTTAGGTATACTTTGTGGTTAAGGTTAGGTTAGGTATATTTGTGGTTAAGGTAGGTTAGTTTAGGTATACTTTGTGGTTAAGTTTAGGTTAGGTTATACTTTGTGTTAAGGTTAGGTTAGGTTAGGTTAGGTTATACTTTGTGGTTAAGGTTAGGTTAGGTTAGATTTTTACATATAGTGACTTTGATGTTTTTTTGGGGGGAGCCATAAATCACTTATATTTGCTTCCCCCCCCAAAAAACCCCCGTATTCCCGCCAGTTCCCAGGCTTGTTGGCTATTGGGGGAAGAAAAAAAAGATAGGGGTAAAGGGGACTTCTTCCAAAGTTTTCCCGTTCCTTGTTCTAATGAAGTTTTTTTTTGCGAAAAAACCATAAAAAAAAGATTAAAAAGATGTATACTTTGTGGTTAAGGTTAGGTTAGGTTTATTAAAAACCTATATGGTTAAGGTTAGGTTTCATTAAAACCCTTACAGTTAGGTTAGGTTTCATTAAAAACCTATGAGGTTAGGTTAAGTTTAATTTTTTTTTTTTTTTTTTTTTTTTTTCTTTTTTTTTTTTTTTTTTTTGCGCAAAATAAAACTATCTCCATTAGAGCAAGCACCTATTGTAGGCCAAAAAAAAAAATAGTCGGTGTCTCTGTAAACGACCGCGAAACTCTCGCCATTATTCCCGGAGATTGTTTTATTTTGCGCAAGCCCAGTTTAAAAACAAAAAAAATTATCCCCGAATATTATGGTACCATTTCCATTAAAAACACTATATCCATCAGAAAAAGCACTAAAATTTGGCCGGGAAAGATTTGTCAGAGTTTTATAGGTTTTAATGAAACCTATAATGTTAGGTTAGATATACTTTGGGGTTAAGGTTGGGGTAAATCTTAAGAACAAAGGCCCACTCTCTATCTTCTTCTTATAGCCAACAAGCTTGGGGACTGGGGGGAAAACCCGGAGTTTTTGGGTGGGGGAGCACACACATAAGGGAAATATGGCCCCCCCCAAAAACATCCCTAAACTGGGATATTCCCTAGTTCATGAACTTTATCGGGGAAAATATTACCCCGATTAAGTCTATGTACTAGGGAATTTCCCTAGTTTCGGGATTTTTTTGTGGGGAGTCATATTTCCCTTATGAGTGTGCTCCTTTTGTGGGGGAGCCACACATAAAAGGGGAAATATTTTCCCGAAAAAAGTCCATGAACTGGGAAAAAATTCCCTAGTTTAAGGATTTTTTTTAGGGGGGGGGGCCATATTTCCCTTATGTGTGTGCTCCCCCACCCAAAAAACCCAGGTTTCCACCATGTCCCCAAGCTTGTTGGCCATAAGAAGAAGATAAGAGATTGAGCCTCTATTCTAAAGATGACAAACTTACAGACCTAACCTAGCACCCCTCTTCGAGCCCCTTGTGCTGTGCACTAACTAACCTAACGTAACCTAACCTAACCTAACTAACCTAACCTGACCTGCCCAAACCCTAACCTAAAGGCCGTGTCAACACAGACACTTTTTCCGGCATCTTTTGGTATTTTGCTACCAAAAGATGCCCGTAGTGGTGGCAAAAATATGCGCGTTCGTCACACGGCCGTTTCGGCTACGAGCATCTTCTACTGGCATCTTCCGGGGCCCGCAACCAAAACTAAATAATATAAACATTATGGATCGCTGAAATTTTAAAATCGGCCATGTAGACAAAGTAAGGATCGGCACTCATTAAAATAAAACAGATGTCTTAAAGACGTAAGTATAATCGTAGAGCCAACATTTGTGTCAGCTTAGCGTGGAGACTTTGTTTTTAAGATTTTCCAAAGGTTAGTTTGGGTTTCATTAAAACCTAAAAAGGGTTTGGTTAGGTTTTATTAAAAAACCTATAAGACCCTGATAATTTCTCCGGCCAAGTTTTAAGTGCTTTTTCTGAGGAGATACAGTGTTTTAAGGAAACGGTACCATAAAAATTTGGTGATGATTTTTTTTTTTTTTTAACTTTGGGCTTTCGCAAAATAAAAAAAAAATATCTCATTAGAAAATGCACCTATTGAAAAACCAGGAAAAAATAGTCGGTGTCTGAAAACGACCGCAAAGTCATCGTCCATTATTATCAAATTGCTGAGTTAGGTTAGGTTAGATTTAGGTTATGTTAAGGTTTGGTTTAGGTTTTGTTAAGCTTAGGGTAGATTTGGATTAGGTTATGTTGAGTTATTTAGGTTAAAAAAAACTAATTGATGGTGGGGCGATTGTCCGGGTGGTGGCCACCCGCCAACACACCGCCAACTCCTGCGGAATATTTACCGTTTGGTTAAGGTCATCCCCGAGCCTGACAATTCTAACCTGTTTCCTAGTGTAGATTTATTCATTCTGGGTCTTTTAAACCCAATTTCCTTCCCATGGTGCAATTGAATAATAATGCTGATACATATACTACCTAGAATCTAGTTCTTTCAACCAAAAAAACTGTTAAGTTAGGTTAGAGGTGGGGTTTGGTATATTAACAGATGATATCAAGAACAAAAAAAGAAAAAATTTTCAAGGACTACGGCAGTGGGAAGAGAAATAGAGTTATATGGATATTTTTCCATGGGTTAATAAATCACGACTTATTCAATTTTTTTAAATTTTTATTTATAGTGAGCCTACTCAAATCGCTTTTATTCTCAACATGATACCCTTCTTCATCAACAGTTTTGGGGGGGATGCACTTCAATCTGTATCACGATACATGATACAAGGCAGGAGGAACATGACTACCTCAAAAAAGTGAATAAAAAACACACTCGTGACTTGTCATGCAAATGAGGCCGTATTTTTAGTGTTGCTTTTTTATTACATCTCCACTAGTCTGTCACATATATAATCCCTTCTCGGTCCAAGCGGTATCGCTTGATTAGTTATGTATCAACAAGTTCGTCCAGTACATCTATCTATCACGAAAAGTTCTCAGGAGTGGGTGGAGCACTCCATGTTTACGTCCTTAGGACGAGTCTTAGCCGCCGCCCTGCTCGCTAGGACACCTCACACCCTGTCCTAGCCAAACCTCGAAATTAGGACGAGTCTTAGCGATTTAGGATGCGCTCGAAATGATTTAGGACGCCGGCCGCCATATTTAAGACTCGAGCGAGTCTAAGACGAATCCTAAATCTTTATAAGTATGGGCAGCGTACCTTTTTCTCGCTCTCTCTCTCGGTAATAAATCAATCTAGCTAACTTATTTCTATCCTTATTTAAAACTAAAAAAATATTACACCTATTATATGTACATAGTGTATTATACAGCCTAATAACTATATACAGTCTAAAATATATAATATTAAAAACCAATAATATAACCATTGTTGTTATGGTGACGGAGAAAATTGCGGGCTAAGACGACCCCAACCCTGCCTTAGTTTACACTCGCTGCACTGTCTTGGGCGGAGCGAAATTTGCTTCCGAAAATGTCCACCTAGCGCTAAGATGGTCTTAGTCCCCTAAGATGGTCTTAGTAGTGTTCCAAAAAGCCGCCCCTGGTCTCCGCGTGAAATGTTCCCCCTGCCCCCAGTGCCCAGCCACGCTCCTCTGGCCCCCCTCCCCAGCCTCCCCCCCCTCCGTTCAAGGTCGCAACTACACCACCCTCTCACACACACTCTTGCGACGCGCGGGCACCCCCTCTACCAGGTGCCACCGCGCGCCATCAGACAGACAATACACACAGACATGCCTTCCCTACAAACATCATGCATAGCTCATGCATAACAATAACAATTCTTGCAATGGTTATAATGGTTGTTAATTGTGAAATATATGCAGTTTTACGCGTTTTAATTATAATCTGTGAATAAAACTACATTAGACATACATTAACACTTATTTTTTTCTCAGATAGTGAATAGTTCCTGCATACATGAGTCAAGAGACGAAGCATAACCTTATGGCCCAATTTATTCCTTTGCGCCTGTAGCCTCTGTCGATGGGAACGTAATCTCTTTGACGAATATCTTTATTTGTGTTTTCATACCTTTGTGGGACCACTGGGAGTATTCAAATAATAGTATAGATCAAGAAATATTCATACACATGTATAAAACCGATATATAATATATTTTATATAATTATATTTTATATATATATATATATATATATTTTATAATATTTTATTCATCCTTGACGTATATGACCACATCAACAAAACTTCAAAAAATATGTTGTTACCTCATTATAAGGCGCGAAACCAGCTTTTAAATGAATTATAAAATATCTAAAATAATAATGTTATGAACAAACACTGTATATGAGCAATCTCCGAGATCCACAAAAATAATTGGAAATTAAGAGTCGGGCGGTGCGTAGTACTTTTTCCCTAACCCAAAACGCCTCCATTATATAGGGCTTAAGGAAACCCCTACACGTTTTTCACCAAATAGGAAAATAAAATTATAAAGGTTCAATGTCCGGGAAATATGAAAATAAAACCCCAATCAGATTTAGATAAAAATATTGATAGCATTGGTGTCCCCTATTCAGGCCAGCTCCCCCATTTTTCTTTGATTCGCAGTCATGGAACATTCTGTGCTTCACTGGGCCAGAATAAAAAGGAATCCCCTTTCGCTTTTTTCCCCCCCTTCAAACCCAATTTTTGAAATTTGGTTTCCCCAGATGGGGAGTGAAAAAACTTTACCGCCCCGGTTGCTCAGAGGAAGTCATAAGAATTTTAAATTTAAAGTTTAAATTCAAGCTATGATAAATTTTGTGTTATGACAGTCATGACAATAAACTCATATATCAAAAGAATGCAAAGAATAACATCGAAAGGATGAGAGAAAAAAAAAGGGAGAGAAGAGAGAGAGAGAGAGAAGAGAGGAGAGGAGAGAGAGAGGAGAGAGAAGAGGAGGAGAGAGAAGAGGAGAGAGAAGGGAGGAGAGAGGAGGAAAAAGGAAAGGGGGAAAGGTTAACTAATTACATATAGGGAAATTTACTTTTGCTCGCATGTAGATTTTGAAAAACAATGATAAAACACTCACAAAAAATGCAACAGAGACATAAAAAGATAAAAAGAAAGAAAAAGTCACATCACCCCCACATCGTTTTTGTAAATAAAATGGGGGTGGGGAATTACCTTTTAAATTTATATGTGAAGCCGCACTGCGAGGAATAAAGGAATAAGAGACGGTTTTTGGGGTACAAAATGTTGGCACCCGAGCTTTTTGCGATAAAAATCAAATACACACAAACCCGTTTTCCCGGGACTAATGGGGGGGAGCACGGGTCCGGGAACCGCAAAAGCCCGGGAATCGCAAGACATAACGTTGTTAACATGAAACAAAGTTTTTTGTTCAGACAAATCCCCAAAATTTGTACGAATCGATCCGTTAAAAACATGGGTTAAAACAAAAGGAATATGAAGCAAAAATTTTTTTTCTGAAATACATCCTTGGGTTTTTCAAAAAGTTCAGTTCCGAAAATTTTCAGGGGGTAACCCCAAAGAACATTCAACTGGCTTTTTATATTAAAATAAAAAATTTTTATTAAAATAAAATAAATTATATATTATATATATATATTTATATATATAATATTATATATATAATAATATATTTAAAATTTTTATATATTAATTATTATATATTAACTATATATATAATATATATAATATATTAAAATAAATATATATATATATATAATATTAAAATTATAAATATAATATTATATATTAAAAATTTTAATATATATATATTTTAATATATAATTATATATATATAATATATTTTATATATATATATATATATATTTATATATGTATAGAAAATGTTCTCTTGCTACTTCTTTTTTCTGATCACAATATAAACTGTGAGGTAGGTGTCTTTTTTTGTAAGAAGCAATTGTAAGTGACAGGGAAAATGGACTAGTTTTCCCATAAATCTCCGCTTATACATGAATATTTAAGATTTTTTTTTTGTTTTTTGTTAATGCTGAAACTGCATTCCGTTTCACATTTTTAAATACCTTTTTTGATGAAGTCTTGCGTCCCCCCTTTTTTCGCCCTTTGGAATAAGACTGGGTGGGGGTTTAAAGATTTTCCCGTTTTTTTATTTGCGAAATATTGGACCGGCCCCTTGCTGCGCTGGGCTCAGTCAGACCCGTCCCCAAAGGGAAAGGGGTTGAGGGCTTAAGCTCTCTCATTAGATTTTCTTTCAGTCCTCGTAGAAGAGGAAAAGAATGTTGCGGGGATTCCGTTTTTCCATGCCTCCTTTAGGGTTCCCAAAAAGGCCCGACGACCGTTGGATAACATTTTTAAAACGTCATTTTGCTGAACAACCTCTAACCTTAGAAGATAGAAGATTTAGAGAGTCGATTGGGAAAAAAAGGGTTTTAGCAGAGGGGGTACTAAAAATTTAAAAAGCAAAATATTATGAACTCTGCTAGAAAAGTTAAAAAAAAAAAAAAATAACTATATGAAACGTTTTATCCGCAATGAAGGAGCTGATGATGCAGTAAGATTTAAACTTAATTAGTAAAAAGAATAGGCCCGTGAATGGCAAAAAGTAAAACTTTATGTGGAGGGGGAGCCAAATTTTCAGGGGCAGATGAGAAAAACAAACAAGACTGACATTATCTCCTACCTAGAACACGCTATCCGTGTTTTAAAAATAATATACAATATAAGAAAAATAGTGTTACGATGAGTGAGAACCAGTAGGGATAAAGTTTAAAAAAAGTCTTTCACAAATTCGGCACCAGAAGTCAAGAAATTCGGAAATTGCCTTGAATTCGGCCGATTTAAGGAACCCTGGTGGGGAAATAGGAGACACCAGTCACGAGGGTTTCCCGGCCACGTACACCCCTAGATGGGGAAAGAAAACCCATTGGAGAATTGGCTGTCAACACTCTTTAAGGTGAAAAAAAAAAATACAAGAGAATAAAATGACCTACCCAATAATCGATCAGCCATAGACCACTGTATACCTGGGCTGCACACGCGACAATGTTTTGAATTTGAGAGAACTGCAAAATCCGAAAGCCCGTGGTCGCTGCAGTTTTTTTAATCAAATTTTGGGGAAAAATTGGCAACTTGAAAGAAAAATATGGGCTTATTCCACTGCCCCCCAAAAAG
>JACEEZ010014269.1:117500-127260 GCA_016584305.1 Chionoecetes opilio | reverse complement strand
CTCCTGGATGTTGATACAATTGCCGTGTTCCAATAAATATAAATTGAGTCTTTTTAGAATTTAACATAAGACCACTTTTTAAGAAGTAAGTCTTGGCATTCGACTTACGAGATAACGAGAGAGAGAGATAACGAGAGAGATAACGAGAGGGAGAGAGATAACGAGAGGGAAAGAGATAACGAGAGGGAAAGAGATAACGAGAGGGAAAGAGATAACGAGAGAGATAACGAGAGAGAGAGAGAGAGAGAGAACGAGAGAGAGAGATAACGAGAGATAACAAGAGAGAGAGATAGCGAGAGATAACGAGAGATAACGAGAGAGATAACGAGAGATAACGAGAGAGATAACGAGATATAACTCAGCTAGCTGCTATGTGAAGGGATCATATCAAGTTTAAGATCGCGGGAACGCATGGCTCCACCAGCCATGTATGCCTCTTTTATGCCGTCTGACATCCTCTCCGATTCGTGCATGCGGAAAACCCTTCACGATAAGAGAAATAGGGCCCAAGGCGACCATTGTTTGTTATGAACTGAAAACTCTACCCAAGCTACCCACCTCTCAATGTGAGTAGAGAAAGTTCACGGGTTTTGCTGAGTCACTACGCGCTTTGCCTCGGACCCAGGTTTTCGTGCGCAAATGGAACGCCTGAACTCTTGGGTTCCGTGAACTGGTTTTTGAAATGTCGCAAATGGAAGAGGCCTTAATACTTACATTTCTTACTTTCTTACAATACTTACAAATAAACATTATATAAATAACAATGATAATGATGATACTTATAGTAGTATTAATAATCATATTCTCATAGTGGAAAGAGGAGGATTAATAACAGGGAGTGGCATGGAGAGGTAAGGGAGAAAGGCATATTTTAGAATAGGCCACGATACAAAATTCGTCGTGTTCTCGTTGTTTTCTATGGAGCTGAATGGCGCGTCCGCCGTGATGAGGGATGGCGGTGAGGCATAGTCTGGACACAAGGCTGGTTTTTCAACACGCTGCCATGCCTCACCGCCAGCCTCATCACCCCTAGTCTGGACAGGCCTTCAGTGGTGGGGGAAGGGGGTGGGTGTTGGTGGTTGGGAAAGTGGGTGGATGTTGGTGGTTGGGGGTGGGTGTTGGTGGTTGGGGAAGGGGATGGGTTTTTGGTGGTTGCCGGTTGGGGAAGTGGGTGGGTGTTGGTGGTGGGGGAAGTGGGTGGATGTTGGTGGTTGGGGAAGGGGGTGGGTGTTTGTGGTTGGGGAAGGGGATGGGTGTTGGTGGTGGGGGAAGTGGGTGGATGTTGGTGGTGGGGGAAGGGGATGGGTGTTGGTGGTTGGGGAAGGGGGTGGGTATTGGTGGTTGGGGAAGGGGGTGGGTGTTGGTGGTTGGGGAAGGGGGTGGGTGTTGGTGGTTGGGGAAGGGGGTGGGTGTTGGTGGTTGGGGAAGGGGGTCGGTGTTGGTGGTTGGGGAAGGGGATGGGTGTTGGAACTGGATATGTGGGCGGGAACGGGGGTGGGTGTTGGAACTGGATATGTGGGCGGGAACGGGGGTGGGTGTTGGAACTGGATATGTGGGTGGGAACGGGGTGGGTGTTGGGGGATGTGGGTTGGGTAAGATAAGATACTTTGATCCTATCTAGACACTTTGCAAGTACCAACTACAAGGTTATTGACTATACAAAGCGCCACCACGCCAGGACGAACCTGGTGGACTCGAACCGCTGACCGAATGCAGGGATTCTGCACGCGAGCTCACGGCTTTACCAACCATGCCACCCTGACGGGTTGGGATGGGTAAGGGGATGGGTGCTGCAAGTGGGGATGTGGGTGGGAACAGGGATGGGTATTGTGGGATGTGGGTGGGTGTTGGGGATGAAGTAGAGTGAATAATAGCAGATTCTTGAAGGACTCCAGCATCTCTCTCTCTCTCTCTCTCTCTCGGTGAACAGCTTCTGTGACGTCATCAATAATATTCGCGGGCCTGTTGGAGGGATGAACAAAAAATTCCCGCGCTTTTTACAAAAGTCGTGTTTTTATGGAAATAAGGCGTGGAAATTAATTATTTTTTGTGGATTAGGTGTTTTGAATGATCATTCAACATATTTATGCAAAAAAAAAATGGATCTGGACGATTACTTTAAGGTACGGCCAGTCCATCAAGACCATAGAGGTAGTATGGGTGGAGACGCCCTGAGCCGCGCGGGTTGAAGTCAGTGAACTGTCAGTCAGCCATCTTGTTGTGGGCTAAGGCAGCCCATAAGTCTACTGCCAAGTAGAGATAAATCATCCCATGGAAGTATTTTGAGATTCCTGGGAGTAACGTCGGTCCATTCTAAGGTGCACATAGTATATGGGTTTCTTTCCCGTTATTATTTTCATTATGCGAATTAAACTGATCTCATAACATGGTCATATCAATATATGTATGTCACTCGGGTTTGTGTGTATAAGTTTTGCTACGTTGGGATGCATCATGTAGGTAGTATGGGAGTACTACAATACCAGCTGCCGAAGGAGTGTTCGTCAGCTGGCGGTTTATAATTCGTAGAGTCTTGATGGGAACAAGGAAAAGAAAGACAGGTCGGCCCACCAGCCGTCCCTAGGGAATTTTGTCCACGTGAACACTTTAATAATTAATGGGAGGGACATGCTGACGTCACCTAGAATAGAGGGACAGTGATGAAGTGCACTTTTAAGGGTTGAGTTTTTATGTGGAGGAAAATAGACGAGCAGCGCTTCGCTACGCCAACAGACTATATAGCCGGGTTTGTAGCTTTAAAGCTGAGAAAATCATTGAGATGTGAGACCTGTTGTAATGCCTTAGTTCTCCAAAATGTAGATGAGACTCATGCTTTAATAAAAGCAAATAATAAAGGCAATTTAACAGTGCCATCCAGAGACGTAGTTGCCATATGCCTCATATGTGAGAAGAAATTCAGGGAGAGAGTGTTGTGCTGTGATAACTCATACACAAAGTTGTCTACATCTCATGTTTACCACAACATCGCCACTCTTGTCCTGTCAGATTTTCAGGGTAGGACTGTTTTCTCAAGTCTGAAAAATAATGTCAGACAGTGACCCGGTCAGTAATCATCTAATTTTACTGATCAAGGCTGTAGCTGAGACATATCTGCAGGTGAGATATAAATACGCAGCCAGGCAGTTCACCGCCAGATATATATTCAATAAAGGGACCCAAAGTAGGACTAAGATGAATAAACTACTAGTATTAATTAGTGGTATGCAAGTCTATTCAATATATAAAATGTAGTTTTAAGGACATGTCATGTATAATATGTAATGATATAATATGTAATATGGACCCAATATGCAATAATATGCAATAATATACAATAATATGCAATAATATGATATGTAATATATGGTTAGCAGTAACACAGAAGTATAATTTCACACACCGTGATATCATTAAGTGCAAACAGTGTAAAAAGTGAAATGAAAGAGTGGGTATCTCAGTCAGCCAGTGCGTGACATTGCCCACAACAGTGTGGCGGACGGGGGAGAAAAGTGGCTTCAACTGACAACACAGGCCGCGCGGTTGAGGGCGTCTCCACCTCATACTACCTCCATGATCAAGACCGTTGAGGAATGTTCAGATGCCACTTATCAGTTTTAGACGAAGCATTTAAAAGGGATCGCCTCGCTTCCCGCGAATAATTTGAACAGACGCGCGCTGATATAACTCATTATCTCCATAATGGGTATCAAGAAAAACCTAACAAATGAGCTAATTAAAGTTATTGTAACTCTACACAAGGCAGGGAGGCCAGTGGAAGAAATATTTAGGATTGTGGGTGTTACGAGGAGATGTGTGCCGAAGTGGGTGGGAAAGTTTCATTAAAGGTGGCGGGGTGGCGACACCGTAACATAAGTAGAGCTAGGCCAGCTGCAGAGATTCGTCCAGAATGCGTGCATCATCCACTGAATGCAGGCCACTTTGCCACAATATCTATAATCTTGTGAGTAGCATTAAACACTACTTGGACATTAAGGTTGTGACACATGGTTATGTTCAAATAATAGCTCGAGTCCAGATTCGTCCAGGATGCGTGCATCATCCACTGAACTATAACCTCTTAATATTACAACTGTAATATAATGTGGGCACTCTTTTATGTATCTCGGCCCAGGATCTCGGCGAGGATGCAAGTCATATCGCAATAATTTTCTTGCTCTTATTTGAGGAAGGGCATCCATCCACTTGACGTTTCATGACATATGTGTGTTTGCTGATGTTTTGCATCCTCGCCCTGGCTTCTTCTTATGTTACGGTGTCGCCACCCCGCCACCTTAACGAAACTTTCCCACCCACTTAAAGTAATCGTCCGGACCCATTTTTTTTTTGCCTAATTATGTTGAATGTACATTCAAAACACCTAATCCACCAAAAATAATTTATTTCCAGGCCTTATTTCCGTAAAAACACGACTTTTGTAAAAAGCGCGCGAATTTTTTGTTCTTCCCCCCAACAGGGCTACGAATATTATTGATGACGTCACAGGAGGAACTCCAATGTAAACAAGTCTTCTGCCTGTGTATAGTAGTAGTAGTAGTAGTAGTAGTAGTATAGTAGTGGTGGTATAGTGGTGGTAATAGTAGTAGTGGTGGTGGTGGTAGTAGTAGTAGTAGTAGTATAGTAGTGGTGGTAGTGGTGGTAATAGTGGTAATAGTAGTAGTAGTAGTAGTAGTAGTGTAGTAGTAGTAATAGTAGTATAGTAGTTGCTTAGTAGTAGTAGTAGTAGTAGTAGTAATATAGTAGTGGTGGTAGTGGTGGTAATAGTGATAGTAGTAGTAGTAGTGTAGTAGTAGTAATAAATAGAAGTAGTAGTTGCTTAGTAGTAGTAGTAGTTAGTAGTAGAAGCCACCCAGCCACACCACCGCCTTGCCACATAGCGTAGTATTGACGGTATTATTACGTGTTATAGGACAGATATAGACAGTATGGACAGATTATATAACTAAGGGAAGGATTACTACTAGAAGAGACAAGGTATTACGTTGTGAGAGACAGTGAGATGAAGAGATAATAGCAAAGGAGATGTGTGTGTGTGTGTGTGTGTGTGTGTGTGTGTGTGTGTGTGTGTGTGTGTGTGTGTGTGTGTGTGTGTGTGTGTGTGTGTGTGCGTCTGCGTCTCCCAACATGGCAACTCTAACCCACTGTCTCTCTCTCTTCCCTTCTTCCTTTTCTCTCTCTTCCTTCCTTCTTCCTTCTCTCTCTCTTTCTTCCTTCTTCCTCCTCTCTCTCTCTCTTCCTCCCTTCTTCCTCCTCTCTCTCTCTCTTCTTCCTCCTCTTTCTCTCTTCCTCCCTTCTTCCCCCCCCTCTCTCTCTCTCTTCCTTCCTTCCTTCTTCCTCCTCTCTCTCTCTCTCTCTCTTCCTTTCTTCTTCCTTCTCTCTCTCTTCCTCCCTTCTTCCTCTCTCTCTCTCTCTCTCTCTCTCTCTCTCTCTCTCATTCTCCTCCTCTCTCTCTCTCTCTCTAAGAGAGACATATACACCCAAAACAGGTACTCAGTGAATGCTTACATACAAGTAGATATTTCCTGAAGCTTCATTCTGCTTGAACTTACGTGTTTTCATGAAAAGACGATTTTTAAAGATTGAGTTTTCAAGTATTCAATTGTTTTGCCAATATTTTCATTAAAGTAATCGTCCAGACCATTTCATCATTCCTGCTTTAAAGCAATCAAATCATAGCCATTAACTAGTATATCAACAATACGTCGTCACTTTTTGTATCCAGTCAGCCGTTTTTAAATAATCCGCAATCAAAATCTGCAAATTCCCCGAGTTTTCAAAACGCTCTCAAGGTTTGCAGACGCTCATGCTCAGGCTCGGTGACGTAGCATCAGGGAGGCTCATCTTCCCGCGCTGATCAGAGAGGCACGTAAACACAGAGATAAATATAGTACTTGAAGATATTTGGGTGTTTCTGATAGATTTTTTTTGCTATATGCCACATGCATGCATCCTTTATGGGTGCAGCAAGACAGCTGTGCCTTTCGAGAAAAGTTTGCACACGGAAAGGAGTGGCGTGTGTAGGGTGATACACGCCTATAGTGTGTTGGGGCGAGCAGTTGTGTTGAGAAACGGTGTGTAGTGAGGGTACACATCGGGTGAAAGACTGGGTGAGAGTGTGCAGCGCGACTAGTCGCCTACCCAGTGTGTGGGTTGGGACGACGAGTGTGAGGTGAGCCTGTGTACACGGGTGTGCTGGACAAGGGCGGCGGTAAGACAGTGACTCAGTCCAACACCATACCAGACCAGGTGGCCCTGTTAGACAGGGACGCCAGGACTGGCAGCAGCGGTGGACCACCACGACTTGTTAAGAAGGCTTTGCCTCTTAACAAGACCAAGTAAACCAAGTAAACCAGTTGTGGAGTGGGCGTGCCCTGTGGTGAGACCCTGTGGTGGTGTGGCTGTCACACTTTCTGCCTTCCCGCCCGCATATTTTTCAACTCTATGCTGTAGTTAATGCTAGTATGTGGTTTCCGAGTAATGACGTTTGACTGTAGCTCCAAAACTAACCATAGGATTTTCTCGAAAGTACCTTCATTGTGATTCCCACACACACATGGTTTAACCTTATTTACCAATCCATGTTTTGGAGAAGTGCCAGGTCCTCCTGCTGAACCTCAGGCTCTGCTAACACCTGTTCATCCACCTCGTACTCGGGCTCAAACATATAGGATCCCATGACAATCTGAGGTTCGTTTTCCTCATAGTATACGCGACCAGCGTCATTTCTTTCGGTGTCAGATTGAGCATCGTACTCTAAATCTGTCACAGAGACAGATTCACTGTCTGACACCGAAGTACAATCGCTCATCATAACATTTGCCGCCAGGTGTCAGACAGAGTGTCTGCGGGCGTCCCTGTTCTGACGTCATCAATAACAGTCGTAGCCCTGTTGGAGGGAAGATTTTTTTTTTCGCGCGCTTTTTACAAAAGTCGTGTTTTTACGAAAATAAGGCCTGGAAATCAATTATTTTTGGTGGATTAGGTGTTTTGAATGAACATTCAACATAATTCGGCAAAAAAAAAATGGGTCTGGACGATTACTTTAAGTGCAGAAAAATAAAATTATACACTACATTTTTTATTAAGAACTGTTTCAGTTGTTGTATTGAAGGGTAATTCTGATGTCCCGAAGAAGTACAGAGAATTTACGGTAAATGATAGATCATTCAGGCTCAAAGGGCAGAGGATGTGAGAGCGCGAGAGACATCTGGCGGCGTTAGCTTTGAAAACTCCTCAGTGGCTGAGCCCACTCTTTGGAACAGCCTTCCCAATGACGTAAAACACGCCATCTCCCTAACCACATTCAAAACACGTCTAGAAAAGCTAGCTTTGTGTTGGGTTCTACTGTCGTTGTTGTTGTTATTGTTGTTGCTGTACTTAGCCTGCCTCGGTATAAGATAGTAATATGGGTGGCGCAAGGAAGGCTGTATTAGGATAAAAATTAAGAAAAGAAAAACATGGAGGAGCGTGGGAATGGGTTCCTGTTAGGAGTTTTTGCGGAGAGCCTTGAGTGGAGGCAATGACCCGGGAAGGTGGAGAGGCCGGCAGACAGGTTGCCAGGGTAAAGTCGTAGTAGAGAACTACTGGAGGAGCTTTATATCGAACAAAGGTTCGCTGACTTCAAGGAAAGCTGTGGAAGTGGCATCTGCACGGTTGGTGCAATGCATGAGTGTACGTTTTTTTATTGAGGAACTTATATGAAATATTATTTACCTGATTATCATAATGGCGGCACAGGGGTGTCAGAAATATCTCAGACACACATCGCCGAAGGTTACGATGACACCTCCTTACTCTGCCATCTTATTATAGGCTACTGGTTCAAAACTATTATGTTGAAGTTCACCTCCACAAATGCATGTGTAAGTCAGAGCTTGCATTATATTTTTTTATTTTTTAGATTTTTTGATATTCTATATTTTTAGATCTTTTATATATTTTTTTTTCTCCCATTTTTTCTATTTTTTTTTTTTTTTTTAAGTTTTAGTTTTTATACTTTTATATTTTTTTAGATTTTAGATTTGTTATATTATATTTTTCATATTTTCTTATTTTTTGCATCTTTTTATTTCTTATATTTTTATATATTTTTATTTTTTATATCCTGTCACCATATACTGTATATTACATATATATACACGTATATACATATATAGATATATATATATATAATATATATATATACAATATATACATATAACATATATATACAAATATAGACAATATAGAAATATACATATACATAATATACATATACATATATATAACATATATATATATGCATATACATATATACATATACTATATAATATACATAGATATACATATACATATATATACATATACATATATATACATAACATATATAACATATAATATAATATACTGCATATATATATATATACATATACATATAGAGTAAATATAAACATATATATATATATATATAGATACATAATAATATATATACATATAGAAATATATATATATATTAATATAATTAATGAGAGTATATATAGAATAGATATACATATATAATCATATATTGATAATATATAATATAGTATATATATAATATAGATATATATACATATATATAATATATAATAGATACATAAGTAATACATATAAATATAAGATATCCATATATAGATAGACATATAACATATTATATGATATATACATATAGATACATATATAAATATGTATAAATATATTATACATATTAGAGATAGATAGATACATATAATATACATATATATATATATACATATAGTATACATTTATATATATATATACTATATACATATATCATATATACATATATAATAATAACATATATATATATACATATATATAAATATAAATATATAATAAAATATAATTATACATAATATATGATAATACATATATATATATACATACATAGTATTATACATATTATACATTAAAATATATTTCAATATATATATACATATATATATATGATATTAGACATAATATATATTAATAATATTTACATAATATATAAAACATTTTATTAATATATACATATATATATATATAAAATATATACATTATTAATATACAATATATATAATATTATACTATTTATATATATCATATATATATATTAATTTTTATATATACATAATAATATATATATACTATATATTATAAGATATATAAAGATATATAATATATAATCTATTATATAATAGATATAATATAAATATATACATTATATATATATATATAAAATACATATATAACATATATATATATTTTATAAAATAAAATATATATACAATAAACAAGATGATTTTACAATTTTATTTCTATAGTAATAAATATATATACATATAGTATGATACTATACATATTATATATATATAATATATAATAATATACATTTTATAATAATTTTATATACTAATAATTTACATATATATATATATATATATATTATAATATATATATTAATATATAAGATATATATAATATATATATATATAACTATATAACATATATATATATATATATATATATATATATATATACATATATATAATATATTATAATATATATATATATAATATATATTATATATTATATATATATATATACATATATAATATATACATATATATATATACATATATACATATATAGATAATATAATATATAATTATAATATATATACATATATATATACATATATATATATATACATATATATAGA
>JACEEZ010014269.1:62500-107500 GCA_016584305.1 Chionoecetes opilio | reverse complement strand
GAAAATGTGGAGCTCATGATGCCTGGACTCAGACACATTGTGGACGGCCAGAATAGAAAGAAACTTTGGAAGTCAGTTGTTGATTTCAACATGGAAAGAAAGAACCGCGCTCTCTAATATCGCATACTTCTTACGGAACTAAGCATGAAGGGGGACAATGCCGTTCCAGTACATTCTTAAAGTCTCCATCCGACACTAGGCGTGTACCGAGTATAAGAAGGGGCCCGAGCACTAGCTCAACACCAGTCGCACGGGACGGCAGTGGTAAGTAAGAGTCCAGTCCAACCAGTCTTGCCATTGGATGGAGATGGGAGACTGTTGAAAATCATTAACTCAGTGAAATATTAGCTATCTTATTATTTGACGAACCATTTTGTAATTAATAAGTTGCATGTTATAGAAATGTAGCACTTTGGGCATTGAGGGAATCAAAATATTTCATAATTTTGTCATAATCTCCTACAGCTTAGGTCAAGATGAGGACGCTGCTGGTGCTTGTACTGTTGGTGGCTGCGGCCGCTGGCCAAACCTTCTACCGCATGCCGGCTCCCTTCACGTACTCATGCAGGGACAGCTTGTGCATCAAGGAGGAACGCGGCAATGCAAGGGAATTTCAATCCCTAGATACATGTCAACTGACTTGTGGAGAGTAGGTCTCAGCGTCGTTTGTTTCCTACAGTAAATTTATAGCTGCTACTCTCTCCCCCCCCCCTCTCTCTCTCTCTCTCTCCTCTCCTCTCTCTCTCTCTCTCTCTCTCTCTCTCTCTCTCTCTCTCTCTCTTTGATTGTAATAGATTATTTAATATATACGTGTCAAGGTAATCCACAAAAGAAAATAAATAGATTTTGTGCAAAAAGGTATGTAATCCTGTTTCGACAAAATCTTCATGATTGATTTACGACAGGTATGGAGCTATGTGGCCACAGCCGTCAGGCGACGTTTTACTGTCGGCAGAGACCGTCAGCTTCAATCCCAAGAACGTGCAGGTGAATAAGTTGGCAGCCACTAGCCCAAAAGTGACGCAAATGTTGGATGAAGCAGTGCATTACTTCACCCGCAACATACACTTCCTCCACCCCGATTATCCCAAAGACAAAAAGACGCCTTTCATCCTGGAAGACCAGTACGCGCAGGACGAGGCCTCGGTGAGTCATTGGTATTTTCTTCAGCTTTCGCAGCACCGAACAAAAATTAGTTTTATGAATGCGAATTATTTTATTTTATTTCAACCAAATTAGAGAAGACATCATTTACATTACAACATTAAAACGTTAAGTTGATGTCAGCCTCGGTTTCAGGTTGATGCTCAGCAGGTCATTCAGCAAAATAAGCTCCGCACCGAACAGATCCTCGAAGATGCCATCCACCATCAGCAGCAGCAGGAGTACAGTCGCCCAACCTCAACCATTAATAAGAAAACAGAGCAATATGTAAGGTACTCTCCCTTCCTGAGACAGAAGAGCACCCCGTCGGCAGAAAACCATGTTTTCAAAATTGACATCACTGTAACATCACCAGAACACAGGCTCACCCTCGACACTGACGAGAGTTACACTTTGGCAGTGCAGGTAAGACACTTTCACTCCAGCAAACAGACACCATCTCCTTTTGACATCAACCTGTAATTCAAGTTTATTCAAACAACTCTGAATTATTACTTTATCTCACGGTATGCGAACTTTATCTCCATCAGACAACAAGACAGGAAACCACAGCAACTATCGTGGCTGGATCTTACTACGGCGCTCGTCATGGCCTGGAAAGCCTCTCTCAACTCATCGCTTATGACGACGCCAATAACGCCCTGCAGGTCGTCAGTAATGCCAAGATTCAAGATGAGCCTCAGTTCAAGTAAGTTATTTCTTATTGACAAATATTATTACTAAGACATCTACTACCACTACTAGTAGCTACTAGCACTATTACTACTACTATTATTAATATTACTAGAGCTGGGCAGTATTTAAATACATTTGTATTTAAATACATTTGTGTATTTAGAAATGTATTTATAAATACATTGGTTGTCATGTATTTAAATACAGTATTTAAATACTTTTATGAGTATTTAAATACATTGTATTTAAATACTCATAATATAAAAATTTAAATACTTTTTTATCAATTAATTTGGCCATAAACCCGCCCAACTATTTGGCAACCCCGATGTTACAGTGAACCACTTTAAAGGAAATTTCCTTATTTTAAGGAAATTTAGGCCTGAGAAGGAAATTTCTAAGGAAACCCAAAATCTAAGGAAATCCTAAGGAACTCTTAAATACAATTGATGCATTTAGTATTTAAATACATTCGTAAAATGTATTTAGTATTTAAATACATTTCTCCCATGTATTTAGTATTTAGTATTTAAATACATTCAATGTATTTAGTGCCCAGCTCTGTATTATTACTACTATGAATAATGCTAACAATGATAATAGTAATGATCATAATAATCATAATGATGATAATAGTAACAACAATAAGGATAGCAGTGTTAATCATAGTAATAATGATAATAATTATAATAATGATAATGAAAATGATAAATACAATAAAAAGTGATAACAATGATAAAATAGGGCCAGGCAACACGAACCGTATGGCGCCTCTTATCATAAGGTAACGCAACATTGTGCCACCGGTGAATGCGGCACTGACAAACATGTTCTTTCCACAGGTATCGCGGCCTCATGCTGGACACTGGCCGAAACTTTTACCCAAAGAAGGACATCATGCAGCTCTTAGATGCCATGTCCTACAACAAAATGAACTACTTCCACTGGCACATCTCCGACGCTGCTTCCTTCCCCATGTACTCCAGCCGACGCCCTGAAATGGCCTACTACGGCGCTTACTCTCCTAGGGAAGTTTATTATCCCGAGGACATCACGCAGATCGTTGAGTACGCCAAGGTAAGCAACAGATTACATTCCCATAGCATTTTTTTTTTCTCTCTCTCTCTCTCTCAAAGAGTACATGCAGCAATTAAGTACAGTCATGTTATGGCAGCACCAGAAGACTTATAGTGCAGTAATTGGTTATTGTGTTGCAGCTGCGTGGCATCAATGTCATCCCAGAGCTGGCTGGTCCTGCCCACGCCAATGCTGGCTGGCAATGGGGCGAAAAGCAAGGCCTTGGCAAACTCGTCCTCTGTAACGACAAAGTAAGTTGACTTGATAAACTTGGTAATTGAGTATCATCTCATTTCGTTTATATAATGTATGATACTAACAATCATTCCCTATACATAGTACTTGTTTTTGTTCTACCAAGCATGAATTTCAAGTACCTGTTGTGACAAAGTGCTCGTATAACTTACAGAACGAGCCATGGTTCAGAGTTGGTAAAGACATTCCAAGTGGGCAGATGAATCCCACCAATCCAGAACTGTACACAGTCCTCGAGGAACTCTACAGGGATATGATGGACTATTTCGACCCCGAGATGGTCCACATGGGAGGCGAAGGCGTAAGTTAGAGATGGACAAAGTCTTTACATGAAGCAATAAAGAACATGTTCTCTTTATCATTAACATACAGTTTTGTTTTTTGTCAATCTATTGCTTCTTTTTAACCACCATGTTTTTTGTAGGTGAGCTTCAAGTGCTGGGAGAACTCCAATGAAATTAAAGAGTATCTTGCTGCCAATGGTCGTGAGGCAAACAGCCAAGAATTCTTCGAGCTGTGGAACACTTACCAGCAGAACGCTTACTCCAAGCTGAGAGAGGCGGCCGGGCCTCACCGTACAGTCACCCCCATCATCTCTGCCTCCAGCTATGCTCTCAACTACGCCGACAAAGATGCTTACATCGTGCAGCTTAGCCAGGACGCCAACGATCCCCTCATTGCAAAGTACATCCAAAACGGATTCAAAGTCATCTTCTCAAACCAGGACCAATGGCGACTTGACTGCGCCGCTAACGACTTTTATGGAGAGAAGGCCGAGGGCTGCACGGGAGAGATCCCCACGTGGAGAAGTGTCTACAAGAACAGTCCTCTTGACATGCTCGAACATTTGGGAATGACCAACGCCCGCAGCGGCCAACTCAGAAGTGGCGTGACCAACCCCATCAGAGAGCAGGTGCTGGGAGGGGAAGCCACACTGTGGAGCTTCGACACTGATGCTAATGGGTTGCAGTCCAAGTCATGGCCACGCGTCTCTGCTTTGGCAGAACGGCTGTGGACCGATCCCATTCTTCCCGTCGCGGGTCAAGACACCGCTACAAAGCGCATTGACATCCACCGCAAACGCATGGTAGACTATGGCATCCGTGCCGATCCCATCCAACCCAAGTACTGCATGCAGGACGAGGGCGCATGTTACAGCGAGGAACAGTACAATGCTAATTTGGCCAGCCAGGTGCAGGTGTAACATTGTTCTTCATCGTTCACCAACCTCGGCCAGATATAATGAGTTACCGGTAACATTACCTGTGACTTCTGACTGATGCTTTACAGTTTCACCTGCTACAATATCGAGCAGGGTAAATTTCAGGAGACAATGAATTCCAATTTACAGGCATTATTCTGGGTAATTTACAATAGATGTGTCACTACCCCTTGAATAAAACATTTCAAGTAATGATACTTTATTTTAGCCTTATCTCCCGAGTGCAGCTAGCCACTGAGAACACGACTACCACCAGAAAATGCCATCACTAGCATTTCCTCGATTCAGCTATTGTCAGTACATTTGTCAAAACAGTTCTACAGGATATTTCTTAAACTAGAGTCAGCCATAACAATCAAAAAGAGGTTAGAATGTACATCAATGGAGCCAAAGTAAGCTTTATATCTCCCAGAGTCAAGGTCCTTGATCTCTTAAGGATCCTGAAAGAATTCTGCAGAAGTCACACTGACACTCAGCAGCCAGATATCATTATTCCTTGTCATCACGAAGGGTCTTCTACCTGAATGGTAGAATGTAGTAGTAAGAGAATGTAGCACCCTCTACACACACACACACACACACACACACACACACACACACATGCGTAACATACGTGTTCCCTCAGGGAAAGCACGCCTAGCAGACATCCACCACTGTTTACTACATTCACTGTTTTACTGTTTACACTGTATTGTATTTGACGAGTCGTTGACGTCACAACATGGCGCCGGTCGTTTTAGGGCGCACAAATTTTCCTCCACTTAAGCTGGCTGTAGCTATCATCAAAAATACTGTTCACATCGAAAAATCAGCATCACTGCCTTACTATATGAGGCTTGAAGATTTCCAATCTATAGTTACCTCAAGTAGAGTGAATGGGTCCATTGAAAATGAGTTCAGAAACAGCATGGAGCAAGATAAGCTCAGCAACTTTCCTTAAAGAGTATAGAGAATGAGTTACTAAGAACCTTTGACTTCACAGACATCATTGATGACTTCAGTAAACTCAAAGGACGCAAGAGGTCATTGAGATAGGTGAGCAAAAAGGCAGACATCAAATAAAGTACCTAATGTATTCAGCCTTGCTCAGCTATAAGTCATACCGATAGCATTTTCCATTTCAAATTTAATTTCTGTTTATATGAATCAAAGCAGGATATATGTTCTGTTTGTGTTTTTGTTGATTGATTATATTGATATGTTGTACTTGTTGTGATTATTTTTGTTGATATATGTTCTGTTTGTGCCTCCACTGATCCAAGGGGATCAGTGGAGGCAGTAAAGTTGGAGATTGGGGAATTGGGACCCGGCGGGGGGTCAGGGTCAAGGGGGCCCAGTCCATCTCACAGCCCTGGGCCCAATACACCCTTAATCCGCCATTGATTGGAGGAAGAAATCTTAAGAGAACAAGAGGAATGTGACAATCTCCGTCATAGCCTAGCTTTTAACCCCTTTACCTCCCTTCCTCCTCTATGCCCCCTTAAAGGAAACTACATGACGTACTTTTCCCTTGAGATTGCGTCCTCCCATAGCCATAAGGAACAGCCAGAGACGCCGAAAAGAACCTGCAGAAGTGGTTGAAGGAGGGGGGAAGGGAAGCATCACCTTAATCCATTTCCTTTAATCCTTTAACACCTGAGTCCCCCCTCGAGGTGCCCATTTGCAGGTGGTGGATAGGAGTGGGTAAGTAGGGATCCGGAAGGAGTGCAGAACTCCTGTAAGTCCTTTATTTTGGTGTACAGAGGGGTGAGAGCCACTGACAGAGAATCAGCTCTTGGTGGGCTCAGAGCTGGGTGGTGACCAAGGATATTAGAAAGACTTTATACTATCCTTGGTGGTGACTGAGTTACATGTGGCCTGAGGGGCGGTGTACAACGCTGCCGCGTCTCAGGCACAGCGGCGTTGCAACATAGCATGTATGTGTAGGGTTTATTAAGAGGCATGAATATTATGTAGGTGTGACTGTCTGGTTATAATCACATATCCACCCCCCCCCCCTTCCCCTCCTGTCCATGTTTGGCTGTTTGTTAACCGCAAAATTCGTCAATTTTTCGCTCTCTAGGTACTTACCAATCTGTTCTGAAGAAACTTCTGAAGTAGTTTGAAGTTCCGTTCGATCGCCTCTCGAGCACCACATGACTGTAGAATAAAAAGAAGAAAAATGGTGTAATAAGCAACTACTTATACTTTAAGTTTGCCGCCTCTATGTATGTAGCATAGTAGTGACCTCTAGCGGCGCCCACTTGCGGACAAGGTGAGCGTGGGTCAGCCGCCAGGTCAAGTAGTTCTCTCAGTGTTGCCGCCGGGGTCAGACGTGGTCTCAGTGCTTAACGTCTTGGCGGCAGCTGATTTTGTACCAATAACTCATCATTAATTACACATAAAGATACAACACAAGTGTATTCTTCCTCCCGAACACACACACGCAACGTTACACGACCAGGCACGTCCATAAGGGCGTGATTCACCGAACCACGCAACACGTGCCTTCCGCCATTTCAACGCTCAGGCCTATATAGTGTGGTATGACATGTCATATAAACAGCTCTCGTGGGATTTGAATGCCAAAATAGATTTTATTGGTTTAAGGGGAGAGTCCACCGTGAATTAAAAATTGCATCTACGGTCATGAATAATTTATATGTTGTGTATATTAGTACCCTTGTTATCACATGAACATTTCAAGCTGATCAGATGAAAGGAAAATTTTGAAAAATTTAAGGAATATTATTTTTTCGGTTTTTGATGAAAAATTTAATTGCTTCTTCTCAGCCATTTTTTGACCGATTTCCTTGTAACATGCGCATCTGATAATTCATTGTTATTCGAACAATTTGTCCTGCTGTTTTTTTGAAAATTGTTTTCGAAAAAACTTTAAAAAATTGTAAAAAATAAATAAATATTTTTCAAATTTTTTAGGATAATTTTCCCATATATCAAAACTAAGCCTTTAAAAAAAAAAAATAACAGAATAGATTTTCTACGATATTTGATTTTGTGTGTCCTAAAGTTTCGTGAAAATCGTGCCTAAAATAAAAGCAGTGAATAATTTTATGTTAATTTTATACTAGTTTTGAGAAAAACGCGTTTGAAGTTTTGCTAAAGTTTCTCCGCTCCAGTGAAGGTACTATACTGTCAATGCTACTTTCATATGAATTTTATGGGATCAGTAATCACATATCAATGCATGCATAAAAGGATCTGGCACCTTGTCCCCCCCCTTATAAAGGTATTAATTAATCGCTCAAAGGCGAGGGTGTCAGGGCGCCACGCCCCTCATTGTTGCAAGGTTCGATCAAAATTCACAGGTGCTAGCTTTCGGTTGGAATTCCTTTGTCTGTCTTCCTCTTCTTGTTTATTGTCTTCTTTGGTGTAATTCTTCTCTTTTCTCTCTTTTCTAGTCCTTTTTGGATGTATACATTTGTTCCAAAAATTTTTGTGAACAGGTTGCACTTTTCATATCCAAAATTGTGTTCCAGAATTGTTACCTGGGTAACAAACTTCACCCTGAAGATTGCTGTTTTTTATAAAAAAAATTAAAGGCTTAGTTTTAGTTTTAATTTTTTTTTTTTTTTTTTTTGCAAGTTTTGAAAGTTTAAATGCCCCTCGCTATGAGCATTTAAATTTATGTCCGACTGAAAAAATTTCCACCATTCGAAAGCCAAAGGATAGGGTGTTGCCATAGAGTCAGACCATATAACTCAAATTCGTATTTAAAAAAATTATTTTCATATTTTCACGGCGGACCTCTCCCCTTAACTGGTTCATTTGTAGTCAAACTATTGGAAAATGATGGGGTGCAAATTTTCCGACCCCTCAACCACCCTCTGGGGGGCCGTTCCATTTCGGGACCCCCAGAACCGACTGAATTTCTAACTCCTCTAATAATGGACAGATTTCTATGATCTTAAGGTCGTTTTTGGGGTTTTAGCTGATGCCGAGTCCATTTGTCATGTTTTCGAGGCGACCGGAAGTGCCTATCATCGACTTCCGGTTATGTCAATGGCAAATTCAGGGTTAGTATCGTCATTATCATGGGAGAAATTCACCTATGCATGTAATACCTCTTTTTCATGTTTTTCAGGCACGATAAGAAGACTGGTGACGTCTGTTTTGCTTTCAGAATGCCCTGTTAATAGTTAAGGATGAAAAAGTATATCATGGAATGTAAATCTATTGCTCAAGTTTCTTTGATGTATATCTTTTCAGGTTAGGCGCTGAGATGCGGTGAATACGATCCTTGTCCGGGAACAGTGTGGGCATCATCTGCAATGGGGGTGCTACCTCTTGCAAGAGACTGATAAACAATCCTGATATGATTGCAGAGCTTTTTCTATGTTGTGAAGAGCGACTGTCTTTGGGTCAAAAAGACATCAAACAGCTCAGTGATCGTCTAGCTAGCTTGAATGATGCGGCCCGAAAGTCTGTGCATTATCACAGCTAATGTCGAAAGCCCATTGTCAACAAGGGCATGATTGAACGGCTCAAGGCCAAACGATCTCTGTCTGATTCCCAAGCCTGTCTTTCTAGAGGACCAGGACGCCCTGGCAGTTCGTCTGAATCTGTTCGTCCTAAAAGAACAAAACTCGTCCCCAAGGCAGAGGTGTGTCTATTCTCTTACTGCAGCTTTTGTCCTAATGACAATTCTGAACCGCTCCACCGTGTTTTCTCCGACACGATGGGTGAACATTTCCTCGAAATAAAGGTCAACACTCAAGATGACTGTCAGAACATGTGTGTCCGATTTGGAGGGTGCTGGAGATGCTTCTGCTCCCGAGAAGTACTATAATCGGAATTGCTTGCGATCTGCTCAGCGTACCTACACTCTAAAGCACAATAGTAATGACCAGCTCATTCGCTGTGTGATGAAGAGGTGATTATCTCTATCCAGAACACCCTCATTGATGCGGATTCAACCGTGGCCACCGAGATGATAAGGCCTGATGCATCGCCCGTGACGTCACACCATGTAGATCCCACCCGCTCCGCTCCCCGTACAAGTTTACCTACCTAATATAATGTTTATCAGTATAAAAGATATACTGTTATCTTCGGAAATGTTTGTTCTATAATATTATCAAATAAAAAATCGTAAAACACACAAAAGAAATGCCATTATGAGACTTTCAAGAAATATGCATTAACTCTCTTCCCAAATATTTGCCGAATTTCTACCTGTGGAACCAATGAAAGCTGATGATCGCCCTGATTTCGTTATCACAATGTAATTCACCCGCTACGCTCTACGTAATAAATTTTACACGTTTTCCTACTATATATGTTTACTTGATAATAAAAGATATACCTGTTTGCTTAGGAATAGTTGTCGATGATATGCATTCCTCCCATGAAAAATGACAAAACACCAAAGAAAACCCAAAAGACTTAAGATCATAAAATCTGTCCATTATAATATTTGTCGAAATCATGTTCTGGGGTCCAATAGTAAGGAATTTAATTAGCTTTCCATTGATATATTTCGTTTAGTCATAAATGAATTAGCAGTATGCATAAATTAGCGTTAACTAAATATAAAAAATCATGAAATCGGGTAATTTCCTACCTAATATATGTTTACCTTGATAATGACGATACTAACCCTGAATTTGCCATTGACATAACCGGAAGTCGATGATAGGCACTTCCGGTCGCCTCGAAAACATGACAAATGGACTCGGCATCAGCTAAAACCCCAAAAACGACCTTAAGATCATAGAAATCTGTCCATTATTAGAGGAGTTAGAAATTCAGTCGGTTCTGGGGGTCCCGAAATGGAACGGCCCCCCAGAGGGTGGTTGAGGGGTCGGAAAATTTGCACCCCATCATTTTCCAATAGTTTGACCCCAAATGAACCAGTTAAACCAATAAAATCAATTTAGGCATTCAAATCCCACATCATACCACACTAATACCGCCACGCTACCTACAACCAATCCTACCACGGTGACTACGAGGACAACAAGCTATAAGCCACCATAACAATGGTAAAGATACATATAAATATACGCTACTATTCTAAATCAAAGCCTCCTCTCTCTCTCTCTCTTGGTAATTAATGGACGTGATTTAAGTTCTATTTCCATCTTTTCTTAGTTACCTAGAATCACGTAACGGAATACGCATGCCTAGTTGGAACAGGCGCCATGCACCGTGCCAAATATTGCAAATTTGTTTTCCCCATTGTCTTATATTCTTCACATGCACAGGGTATCCGATCTTTATCAGTTTAGCTCTTGATCAGTTTAGATCAGGTATACTTGAAATCAAAAGAGCATTCCCGTCAGCTAGGGTGAGCACTTGAAATCACAGACATCTATAACTCATCACACTGACCAAGAAACATCGGAAGAGCTATAACATTAATTTGTAGCCTCACAAGCTCTTGCATTTGTCTTCTTGCATTCGATGTCCGCAATGCGCCAAGAAAACCGATAAGTTACCCATTGTTAAGCAACCTTAAAGCATCGACTGGGATATTAAGTGAAAAGAGTGTTCTCTCCACCCAGTGACCCTATCAAAGAAGTGCATAGTCATTAGGAGGCCACATGGCGAAATCTTTCAGTGAGAGCGTCCATCATCCGTGACCCGTAAACAGACTCTTTTGGTAGTCTCCGCGCGAAGCCCACACCTCCGGGGGGGGGGGGGGGGGGGGGAGAGAGAGAGAGAGAGAGAGAGAGAGAGAGAGAGAGAGAGAGAGAGAGAGAGAGAGAGAGAGAGAGGGAGAGAGAATCACACGAGCTCACATCAACCTTGTCACTGCTTACAATAGTTTCCTTTTTCTTGGCCACACTGTTGCCCTCGCAAATCATCCCCGTACTTGGTAAGGAACGCGTGACCATTTCAAGGAAACATGCATTTAGTTTCCGTGAATATAACAGGAATCTGTCTTCATTTAATACCCATATTGGGGAAATGTTCAGATTTTGTTAGCCATCATTTTATACGCATTAACTTAATACCAACAGAAGAGGAGAAACGGAGGGAGTAGAATTGAGACGAAAATGCTTGCACCGCTTGCTCAATCAGACAGCAAACACACACGTGCTGCCGTCGGATGCATCGCCACGCAGGCAAACATGTTAAGCACACACTACGGTGACGCAACCGAAGAAGCGCAACGAGGAAAGCAAAATGATGTACAGAGGAAGAAGAGAGTATGGGCGTGCGAGCTTTGCATACAACCCTGAGAAACAACAAAGCTGACCTTCCATCTGCGTGTTCCTACCATTAAGAGTAAACCACAAGTGAGGGTCTGCCCAGCCCTGTTGTGGACTTGTGGTGCCCTGAGAACTGGGTCACCACGTACGCCTTGTGGGCAGCTGTGGAAGACGAAGTGGGGAGAGACAGGGTGGTACATACGAGGAGGCTGACTGTGTGTGTGGAGAGAGAGAGAGAGAGAGAGAGAGAGAGAGAGAGAGAGAGAGAGAGAGAGAGAGAGAGAGAGAGAGAGAGTAGTCAAATGTGTTCATCGATCTAGTTTCATTATCTTTCCCGGCAGTGGTTTTACTAGCCAAGTAGTGAAGTACAAACGGAGTGCACAGATCGTGGAAAAGCTCTGCTTATTACCGCCAACACGGACATTCCGTTATTATAGTGGTTCTTAACCTTTTTTAGTGCTCGTAGCCTTACGGTTATACGCACGTCTCAAGACAACCAATGCCGAAAATAAAGCTTGATCTTGATCTTATGATGAAGTGTGATAGATCTTGGAACTTGGACGTCTCCTCATTAACAAAATATTTTTTCTAATAGTCTATAATGTCTAATCTGCAACATAATTCTTTAAAGACATAGTAAGCTAGATTTGTCCAATAGGAGGCAATTTAGTTTACACTTTTTTCTATTCTTGCTTATTCGGTTTTTTTGTCCCGTAGCTGAGCGAAAGTAAAAAATAGCTGACGTATACAAGTGACTGTATCCACTCCCAAGGCAGATCTACCTTGTCTCACAATGCACCAGCCATTGCAAACAGTGTGCCCCCTGTGAGGTTTGAACTCACGACCCCTGGTTTACGAGACCAGTGCTCTACCACTGAGCTAAGGAGGCGACCGACAGGGAATGAAATACTTGCAATACAATTCATTTACCATTTTCGTTGATGCCAATGCTCGATACAAAAAAATAACAATATTGCAAAAACTCAATATGCTTACGATATCACTTAACAAAGAAAACACTACTATGATCTATGAGTACTATTTTGTCATTGATGATGTGAACTTTGAGTTGTTTTCCTTGTATTAACTCTACCGTACACATACTTCCAAAGCGATCGTTTTGCCTTCTTAAATTATTCATAAAATTCATAGTAATATCAAACTATTACACAATACTCTCAGAATGCCTACGTACTGTACGTGTTTGAGAACCTAGACTTAACATATATAAAAATTTACAGAGAGGCAAACTTTAACGATCCGAATTAAATACTGCAGTCAATTTCCGTTGGTTTTCAGAATGCATAAGTTAGCCAGAATATAATGAATCATTAAAGTATCTGAGAGTACCAAAATAGTGTTGCCCCCTGAGAGATTTGAACTCTCGACCCCTGGTTTACAAGACCAGTGCTCTGCCCCTGAGCTAAGGAGGCGATAAGAAAGAGAGTCCCTGGCAGATGACATGTAGGGGTTCAGGTTCGTGTTACAACATGATCTTACAGATTTGAGAGAGAGAATTGAATTGAATTGAATGGTTTATTGTTGGATGTACAACAAGGGTAGGTGAGTGAGAAAGAGAGAGAGAGAGAGAGAGAGAGAGAGAGAGAGAGAGAGAGAGAGAGAGAGAGAGAGAGAGAGAGAGAGAGAGAACTGAAAAATATCTTAGTTCAACTAGGCTACCTAGCTAGTACTAGTACATTCCGGCTACCGGTAATAGTTCTGAACACACACTTCTACTATTGATACGATGATTTCAGAATTATTTGTTGTTACCACGGCTGGCTGACAGACTTAATTATCCGTACCGAATAGAATATCTAAATACAGCTTTTTACTCAACTCATATATCCACAAAGGTGCTTCCGGGTGATTTCTAAACACAACATTCCCTCCAAGTTACGAAGCCTCCTTAGCTCAGGGGCAGAGCACTGGTCTTGTAAACCAGGGGTCGTGAGTTCGATTCTCACAGGGGGCAAACATAGAATTTATTATGCAATGTACGTTTATTGTATGAGTTTTGCAACACATATCTTACTTACAAGGCAAAAAGAGTCTTAAGGAATTACAATAACACACTTGAGCAGTAAGTAGTGTATTGATTTTGTAGGCAGCTTTCTCTCCTGACACCTTGGGGCGCGCGCAACCTATACTCTTGTAGGCAAAGCTTGATCCCTGCAAGGGTTCGAATCCCGAAGAGGGGTTACTAAAAATTTTTTTTTCTCTCGCTCTCACCCTTTCTTTGTCTATCCTTTGTGCCACGTGTAAATTACTGATTAACTTTTGAGTGCCGGGATACAAAAGCTTCATCACCAACATTCACTTTCATACATTAGATAGAATTTCACTTTTATACAGGTTGAAACTCTCATATTGTATGTAAAAATGGTTAATGGAACTGTCGCCGATAGGAACTCTCGCCGAAACACCAACCCAGAACTCTCGCCGACATTGGAACACTCGCCGACGTGTATACATTTTCGGCGACAGTTCAACTTGTAATATATGAAAAGGAATCTAACCTAACCTAACCACATAACCTAGCCTAACTATTCAGGCTATTGTTGGTATTTAATCCCTGAATGCAGAAACACGGGTAATGGGAACACTCGCCGACGTGAAAAATAGGAACACTCGTCGACGTCGGCGAGTGTTCCTATCGGCGACAGTTCCAGGTACCTCACAGGGGAAGTAATCAATCTATGAATGTCTCAGTAAATATCATGTAAGTAAGTATCATGTCTCTGTAAGTAAATGTATTTTCTCAAGGTGCCAGATGTGTTACAAGGTAAGAGGAGTTACATTAACTATCAATCTCAACATCATAGAAGTAAATCTCCGGAGCTGCATAGTTTTAGTGTAGGGTGGGTGGGCGAGACCGTTGGGAAAGGCAGAGAAGCAATGTCTCAATGAGGAAAATGTGTATGGTTGAAATCTATAACATATAATGGATACTGTTGTGATCGATACACTAAAATATTAGAAATAATACGTAGGAAAATGAAACTTAAAAAATATATGTTAACTTAAAACAATAATTCCCACTCGATCACCGTCAGGTTGGCCGAGTGGTCTAAGGCGCCAGACTTAAGCTCTGGTACTCGAAAGAGTGCGTGGGTTCGAACCCCACACCTGACACAAGGTTGAGTTATTTTAATGGTGAAAACCTATAGTTCATATTGTTAGAAGTTCCTTTATGAAATACAACTATTTTGCATCATGATAAGCATATCAAGTGCAGAAACCTAATCTTTATCTCAATCAATGTACGGTTTATGGAACTGTCGCTGATAGGAACTCTCGCCGAAACACCAACCAAGAACTCTCGCCGACGTGGAAATTTTCGGCAACAGTTCAAATTGTAATATATGAAAAGGAATCTAACCTACCCTAACCACATAACCTAGCTTAACTATTCAGGCTATTATTGGTATTTAATCCCTGAATGCAGAAACACGGGTAATGGGAACACTCGCCGACGTGAAAAATTGGAACACTCACCGACGTCGGCGAGAGTTCCTATCGGCGACAGTTCCAGGTACCTTTGAGATGATGACAGGACTGCCAGACCCCACAAGTCGTCTGAATGTTTTGGATCCGCAGCTTTCTTCCCTGAATATTCCTTTAATGGCGAGACTGGTGGAGAATAAAATTAATGTGGACGATACTGAGAACATATTCCAGACTCATGAATTATCAAACTTCCAAGCATTGAAAATATTCAGTACTACACAGAACACCTATCTGCTCACCTTTCCTTGGAGAATTTTCAAGACGATCCCATGTGTTAGTTAGTCTCGTCTTCTCCATATTAAGGTCACTTCACACTGACCCCCCAACCCTTAAAAAAAAAAAAGGCGGGGGAAAGAAGCAGTCTTATAAAAATGTGTTCATACACGCTATTCGGTTCGGCGCAAAGTGACCGCTTGTCGTCCCACCCATTGACGGCGTATATGCAGTGAAAATAATAACCACAATGGATCATCACACATGTTAGATGTACAGTACTGCCCTTGCTGCTTCACTTTCCTTCGATGTGCTGCGCGTGCGGTTACACTTTTCGTAGGCTTGGACGCTGCGGTGTCATCAAGCGTCTGGACAGCCGATGACAAAGAGTGTGTGTGTTTACTACAAACTGGTGAGATAACTGAGCCTGGAAGACTCTCACACCTTGAATGGATAGATTAAACTATACAGACAAGGCACAGTATCAACACTTGCTGCGTCTGGTGACTCCCTCCATCGAGAAACACATTTTTAGGTTATGTCTGGTGCTTTGTTTTAAATCAACGCGTAGAAATATCCGATCCCGGTCAAAAAACATTAAGCGATCGGTTGTCTTCGTTGTGATAAGTATCCCTCCAAGTTTTGTCTGCCGGTAAAAAAAGTCGGAGGAAAACCACAGAGATTAGCTAGTGAGAAACCCCGTCGAAAGTTATTTGCCACGACGCTTAATTTCCCATGTTTATAAAAATATCGCACAAAATACTTTAAATTGGTCATTCCTCAATTTCCTTTTCTCTAATTAAGTAAACATTACGTGACTGGTTCTCCAAACTACTTCATTTGCCTCCTCGTGAGGCGTCCACCACAGGGCATCGAAGCGTACGAGCAGAGATGAACACAATGTCGTGTCAACAAATGTGCCGTCAACTCATATATTGTGTATTATACAAATGTTAAACAATTGTTATCTCTCTCTCTCTCTCTCTCTCTCTCTCTCTCTCTCTCTCTCTCTCTCTCTCTCTCTCTCTCTCTCTCTCTCTCTCTCTCTCTCCTTTGCATCACATGCTGCTGTATATACAATTTTTTTTTCATAAGTATGAGGTTAATGATCAAATATCAACTTATTGGATATTGGATATTGGACAAATGGCTAATATATTTTGACATCTCGCGCAACTGGACGTTATAACATGGAAGTCCTTCACTCACTCACCTCTCCAAAGGTCTCTTCTCTGCTCCGTGTCAATCCTGCTGTCCTGTTGTGCCCACGAACCACAAAATGAATAGATAAAACCCTAGGACTCTGGAGTGATTCACTGACTAGGAACTACCTCGTGTAGGTCTCACGGCCTCTTGTAGCTTCCTCATTTTCTTATGTTCTTATGACTATTTACTATGCCTGGTATGCATATACATTTATTTGAATAAGGGGATCTCATATATTTATTTCACTGTAGCAGATAAATTCCTCAAGGACTGTGAAATATGGAGTCTTCTTGTGATGGCATGAATATGGTCGAGACGCTTGTTACTCATGGAGTCAATACCGTCATTACACACACAACACACACACACACACACACACAGTGTCCGGATTCTCTCGTCTCCACATTGCCTTTTTTGTACCTGTGTGTGTGTGTGTGTGTGTGTGTGTGTGTGTGTGTGTGTGTGTGTGTGTGTGTGTGTGTGTGTGTGTGTGTGTGTGTGTGTGTGTGTAATTTTCTCGTTGCTGGCAAAATCCCTCCCTCCATCCACTCTTCATCATTTGAGTCAGGCTTTTTGACCTCCAACTTGACATAGGACGTTGAGTTGCCTGCCTAAATATGCCTACAGTGGCCACTCTTCACCCTGCCATACACACACACACGCATCCCACACCTCACATATGCTATCACAAACTCGTCGCCACGTATACTTAACTTCCCGGAATAAAAGGTTTTGCTGATATGCAAAACAAACCCGATCCAGACAAGCAAGCATTTATCCGATTTACTTCTCTTCTGTACTTTTGTATTGACGTCCACTCCCCAGTCATTACTTAGTGTATAAACAAGGGTTGCCCCCTGTGAGGTTTGAACTCACGACCCCTGGTTTACGAGACCAGTGCTCTACCACTGAGCTAAGGAGGCTGATATGGGAAGTGCATACGCCTGTACAATTTCTCTAATTCCGGGACATGGGCAGGGCGGGGCGGGGCGGCTGAGTGGCGATGCAGCAAAGGATGAGCGGTTCTTGAGACTCGTGATGCCCCGCAATGCAACACTCGCACCAATCGTGCGACCTGCGACCAACCGGAACCTGTCTCAGTTCGCGGATGTGTTAATGATAATGACTCGGCGGTAATAGTCAGGTTAATGAGAGTGAAGAGCGCACCTGACGTGTAATGAGGAGTGCAAGTGATGCCTGTGGAGTCAAGGGCGTCACTTCTCCGGGGCGCGGCGGTGGTCTAGCGGAGCGGGTCACGGCTACTCCCAACATTTTGAGTGACACAACCTAGCTCGCTCACCTGCTCTCGGGGCGAAAATATGAATATTCATCTGGTGGGTTAAATCGGCGGAAAACTTAGTAAAACCAACTAAATTGAAGCTTTTGCCTATGATGTCGTTAAGTTTAATGTTGTAAAAACAACTAAATTGGAGCTTTTGCCTATGATTTCGTTAAATTTCATATTGTAAAAACAACTAAATTGAAGCTTTTGCCTATGATTTCGTTAAATTTCATATCCGGAGTTAAAAATTTCCTGAACTATGATTTTTAGTTGAGCATGACAACGATTCTTCATTCATCATACAAGCTTGAGGATGGCTTCACTAGACTCGCTATTAGGAAAGGGGTATTACTAAAGGGTGTCTGTCTGTCTGTCTCTAAAGTTTGGGATGATAGCCACGTATTACACAATCAGTCATATAAAAAAAGATTACCCCCCCTCCTCCCCTAGCACACAAATTAACCCCTTCACGCCCAGATCTTTCCTTTGCTATATAAAATCGTCTGTTGTTAGCCATAAAATTACGAAAAGTAATTTAATATACCACATTTACTAGTCGACAAGGATACTAAACTGGTCATATCTATAAAATATTGCTTATATTAATTAAAATTGTCGTCTAAAAGTAGCCAAATTACAATGGAAATAACGTTCTGGGTCTCAAGGGGTTAAAAATAAAAATGATAAATAAACCCTATTAACATGTTCTTTATTACACCCTGCATTAATTTCTTATTTGTCGAACTTTCGCAAACACGTCAAAAGGCGCGACAAAAATAATAGCACAAGGAAACTATTTATTTATCCCAATAGATGCTACACACACACACACACACACACACACACAACTTTCTTCTTATTACTATTACACGTTATTAGGTACCACCACTGTTATTATTACTGGATTCTTTTCATCACCACCATTAAAAGTAGTTATAGTAAATGATGTAATACTTTCATTCGAACATTGAACCATCTGCACTACTTTTGGCATCCTCACAATGGCTCACACCTCCATCCTTCGCCACACACACACACACACACACACACCACTTGCCACACCGGAACAACGCAGAGAAAGGCAACCCAGGACCGGCAGCCCAACACGACTCATTAGCCCGTAAGTGCCCAAGCAGCCCCCAGGTCCCGTCACGACTCAAAACTTAGGTGATTGCCCCCTGTGAGAATCGAACTCACGACCCCTGGTTTACAAGACCAGTGCTCTGCCCCTGAGCTAAGGAGGCTTGGGGACGCCGGTTATGCAACGGCTATCTATCGCGTATTTCAATCTTTATCATTGTCACATGCAAGTTTTATTAATTTATATTCTCTCTCTCGACAAAATTCCCTCTCCTCCCTCAAAACTTGTCCTATGTCCCTAATACTCCATACCCATCCCTCTTTCCCAACTTCCTGTCACACTCGCCCCGCCTCTCCGTCTTCCTGTATTACGTAACGCCAAAGTAACGCACAACCCATGCCGTAACAAGAGCCTAAACGTCATCACTATCTTGGCCAATAAGGAGACTCGTCCATACACAGGCGATCAATGCTACGTTACGCCAGCTACTTGTACGCCAATGGGACGAGGAAAAGTTATATATTATCGATCGTGCATCTTTCCCTCAATCAATACTGGCACCTCTTCATATTAGACAAATACAGACATACACAACTACCAGACAATATGAACCGAAGTCTTAACGTATCCAAGGATAGGTTCACATTTTCTCCAGACAGGAAATTGCCTTACTATCTGCGTTAATTGGTCTCAGGTGTGCAGCGACGGGAGGGTGGTAGGTGGCGGCACCATACGTTTAGGTGCCGCCTCTCGCCAGAGATTTCAATTACTACACTAAACTTTGCGTGTGTGGGTTTTGTATTGAGTCTTGTGTGGCCAATGGTATACTGTATTTTCAGCATTACTCTTCTTCGTTGTGTCGCCTTAAGCCTGGTAATCACTCAGTCTGTCAGCTTTTTATTATTTCACTTTTCTTGGTCCTCATAATTATATTAGTAGAGTTCCAACTTTTTGAAATTTTAAGTAAAATGAAGCATTTTATTCGTGCAGTCTCTTCAGTCTCTTCTGTCCAAGGGCAGTCTCTTCAGTCCAAGGGCAGTCTCTTCAGACGCAAATTAGTCTAAAATAAAGCAAAAAGGACCAGGTCCGCCTGTGTTGGCCAGGCTACTGCGGGCCGCCCACTCACGGGCGCGATCCCACTACTGCTCGACACGGGTGCTTTTGGCTGCTGGGTTTCCCCCCTGGCCCGGTTCGCACCTCCTTAGGCAACCTGGACGCCCTTGGCTCCCTAGGGGCGGCCATATTGATGCCGAGCTTAGTGCGGACGCCCACTCAACATGGGGAGTCCCGCAGCAGTTATCCTCACCGCAAGCCGTCCGCTGGCCCAAGCCTCCGAGTCGCCGGATTACAGGGTTGCGCCACCAACCCCAGCTGAGAGAAGAGGTTGCGGAATGCTTGATAAGGGATCCACTGCGCATGTCTCAGTTTTAACATAAATTCAGTTTATTCAGGAATACTAAAATTTGCTTTCTATTGCCGCTTGAGAAGAAAGATCTATCAATATACCTCGTTACCTCAAGGCCTACACACGATGCTGTATATTTTTTGGTAATGGAAATACATTATGCTTATCCCTAAATCGACGTCACCACAGATTCCTCTATACAACCGTGACACATATGAATATGCCATCAATGAATATATAAAACAAAATTAATCACAAGCTTATTGTTGCAACTACCATTTATGCAGAACACCGAACCACGTAACATACGTCTTTCTTAGCACACTATTAGATCTGGTGCCTGGAACTGTCGCCGATAGGAACACTCGCTGACGTCGACGAGTGTTCCTATTTTTCACGTCGGCGAGTGTTCCTATTACCCATGTTTCTGCATTCAGGGATTAAATACCAACAATAGCCTGAATAGTTAGGCTAAGTTATGTGGTAAGGTTAGGTTAGCTTCCTTTTCATATATTACAAGTTGAACTGTTGCCGAAAATTTCAAGGACAACGAGTGTTCCAATGTCGGCGAGAGTTCTGGGTTGGTGTTCCAGCGAGAGTTCCTATCGGCGACAGTTCCATAAACCTCCACCAGTCTAGTGTCAGGGGCAAGGAATAGTAAAGAACAGTTTTTCGAAACTCTTTTAAGTCAAAACACAGACTTAAGAATCTACAAACATTAGTTACGGCGATCAGACAATATTTGGCTTTGATGTATTTTCTGTAGTAGTAGTATTTGTAGCATGTATATAGTATGTATGAGCGAGTCCAATGCAATACCAGTATAATATGCCAATCTTACTGACCTCTGATCCGTGCATGACAGGGCCACACAAGGCAAAGCGGCGAGAGTTTCCCGCACATGACAAGCAAGTGAAGACAGGAATGTTAACTGTACCCGCTAGTAATTCTTCCTATTATGTTAAATCTGATATGAGATCAAATTTCCACTTGCGAATTTCGTCAAGTACATTTCATTAGGTAAGATGATGGCAGTCGAATTTCATAACTATAGGAAAATCATTTAAGCACAGCACAGCAAACAAATGCACACCAAAAAATATATAGCTCTTACGTAAACTGAACTCTTGAGAACATTATGAGAGCACGAGTTTTCATCTATTTTCACAGACAACACACAATATTCCTAACATGTGTTTTGGCTAAGTCACGCCTGAGATAGTTTTCTTTTCGTTCATGCGTAACTAAACTAAAAGGAATTAACCTGGATACCGGTAACTAGGTTTAAGGTCTGTATATGCAGAAATATCGTGACAAATACTAGCAATACTGTGTCACGCTTAACACGATAAAACATTAGCAAGAAAGAGAGAGAATAGGGAGTTCCCATTATCACCACGGCGGGACTAAGGCCACCGTAATGGTCAAGGTTTTGCCAACATTATTTTCTTGCACTTTTTTTTTTTTTTGTCTTCGTAGATCAGTTTTCATTCAAATTTATAGACTAACCCAACCAAAGACTAACTCAACGTGATATCTAAAACTTAAACTGTTTTTCCACACTTTGACATAACATGAAGGCCGCGACAGGGTTCGAACACACGACAGCAAATACACCTGGGGGGTCAGATGAGTCATTCCAGACAACTCTCCCTCTGTAAAACTATAATTCCTTTCTTCCATTTAAACTACACACAGCGCCTCGCCTCGACCTTATTATATCAAGCATATATTGATTTAATTGCCTATTTTATTTATTACTACTACATAACAGAAAAGCAAAAAGGACCAGGTCCGCCTGTGTTGGCCAGGCTACTGCGGGCCGCCCACTCACGGGCGCGATCCCACTACTGCTCGACACGGGTGCTTTTGGCTGCTGGGTTTCCCCCCTGGCCCGGTTCGCACCTCCTTAGGCAACCTGGACGCCCTTAGCTCCCTAGGGGCGGCCATATTGATGCCGAGCTTAGTGCGGACGCCCACTCAACATGGGGAGTCCCGCAGCAGTTATCCTCACCGCAAGCCGTCCGCTGGCCCAAGCCTCCGAGTCGCCGGATTACAGGGTTGCGCCACCAACCCCAGCCGAGAAGTTAACATGCGGAAACGATATTTGAGTCCCCTGTGTTGTGAATGAATTCCTCTAACTTGGTAAGTATTATTATAACGGTGTGTTATGCGAGAGATGGGTTAATATGGTGGAGAGAGTTTCACGTTCGTTTTCAGAGACACCAACTACTTTTTCTTGGCCTACAATAGGTGCTTGTTCTAATGGTGCTAGTTTTATTTTGCGCAAACCAAAAAAAAAAAAATAATAAAAAAAAATGTATATTTTGTGGTTAAGGTTAGGTTAGGTTTCTTTAAAACCTGTAAGGTTAGGTTAGGTTAGGTTTCATTAAAACATAAGGTTAGGTTAGGTTTCATTTTTTTTTTCATTTATTTTTTGGTTTGCGCAAAATAAAACTAGCACCATTAGAACAAGCACCTATTGTAGGCCAAGAAAAAGTCGTTGGTGTCTCTGAAAACGAACGTGAAACTCTCCTCCATAATTACCGAGAGATGGACAGATAGATAGATAGATAAGAGATAGATATATAAAGAAAAAAAAAGATAATTCCACGATCGATTTACTCATCTTCACGGAGTAATTCCATGAACAATTATCATACTTCATCGAAGGCCGCCAATCAAAGCCAAGCACAACTACGCACTTCCCCGCAACTCCCAGTCATTACGGCGGTAAGAGTCCCATGTATCAAAGAGATCCCCCGCGCGCCAATTTCTGCAGCGACCTCATCACCAGAGATACACAAACATGGGAGCGTCTTTTAACCAGGCCAGTTCAAGGTCGCTTCTTTGTCGCTCCATCACCCAATCACCCTTTAAAGAACACACACACACACACACACACACAGGGTACAATGGTGTCATCACAAGAGAAAATGACGCTTTGGGCTGGAGTTTAGGCAATGCCGGATGGGGGAAGGAAGGGAAGACAGGTGGGGAACAAAATGCTACTTGCTGGTGATATAACTTTCGCTGTCATAATCAAAGAACATGGAATCTGTAGTCATCGAATCATTATTCCGCGAAATATCTAATTGAAACGGATTTGAATGGTTGCAAGAGACATGTGTGTTAACATTTTATACTATTATGAAGTCGTGTGGCCTTGAGATGAATGCATAAGTGTTGTTACTGTCATATAATGCACTTATTTTGTATTATAAGACAGTATTGGATCCAGTCTCCGCTCAAGTGAATGAATGTGATCAATCAAATGTAATGTAATGAAATTAAGGAATGGGTAAATTTGTTGTCCTTTCCCGCCCTTATTAGTGGGTTTTTTCCTCCAGACCTTCACATATCCCTTCAGATACCTCTAAAACGTATTTATAAAGTGGGGGAGATGCCCCCTTCACCCTCCCTCCGCCCCCGCCCCTCTCCTAAATATAGTACGGTTAATATTACAAATCTAACCTCACTATATAACCTAACACCTAACAACCTCACTAACAACCACCTAGAGAGACCCCCCAAAATTATTACTAACCTATTACTAGAACTAAATTATTACTAGAATTTTACCAAGGAATGTAGCACGGACGGACGCTTAATTATTGCCCCATCCTTAAGTAAAGTTGACCAGCGATAACATTAATTATTGACGATGGATTTGACCTTAGGAGTCATGAAAGGTCACCTACATCAGATCAACATTTATGAACTTCGGTGTCATCAGAGCAAAGGGAGAGATAAGATGAGTACAGGTAAAAACTGATGAAGATATGAAGGATTAAAGAATACTGATGGGCATCCTTACCTTTATCACGAAACATAACCTCTGTAATTCCCACTCGTTATGTCCGATATTACCGCAGCAGATTTGGCAAGGTTTGCAATTTTAGATTAGAGCAGATTACCACTATACATACATACGTTTCGCCTATCCAATTGTATCATCATTGCAGTGATGATAGTTTACATTATGTAGGTAGCACAACAAGTTGTTTATTATTTTGCACTTTATTTCCTTTGTATATTTTGCATATTATTGTGTTTAGTTATCATCAAATCTATACATGCAGTATATACATTAATGTCCCTATTGTATACTATCGAGCGTTTTCTGAAGTTGTTGTTAGTATTTACTGTTGAACCATGTTATTGTCCAAGTAAGCCAACAGTTGCGTACTTGAGTTGTCTGGTGTTTACCCCGCTGGCTAGCGGGCGTGGCCGCGGCGTCGCCACTCTCTCTGTGTTGTGTGTGGGATGGAGGTGGACTGCCTGTCATACTGGGAGGAATATGCAGAGTTGAAAGGCACGAAGGTCACGGTGGACTTGACCCTAACCGGCTGTGCTACTGATGGGCATTCATTTCACACTAAAACTCGGAGCATTAAAATGTGAGTGTGACCATTCTGGATTCATGTATATATTTAGGGACTTCTGTACAATGTGTTACTGTGATACAAATGATATTGTATACCTTACGATGTGTCGGCAGGCGTGATGTATTTTTTTAAGGTGAATTGTTTCAGTTTTTGACGTTTTGTGTTACCTTCTCAGGTTGAAATAAATTATTGCGACAGCCTTCAAGTTTTAGTGTGAAACACCAATACCATTCTTATAGGCTACGTACCTCTTAATATCCTATTCATTACCAACAACACTCAGACTCACAGATCCTTAACGTATATCGTGAACACAGAAATTCTAACTGGAACGCCAACGAGCCATACGAAAACTTTGTATGCTGTGACAGCGGCCATTAGTGTGACTAGACAGAAGGAGGCGGTGACTTCGTTGTTAAGTGAATAAGACTTAACGCATTGTCTGCATCTCTTACATATTAACACGAGGAAAGGTACATAGTTACTCACACTGAATCACCAGTCACAGTAATATATAACAACATAATTAATCACCCGCCAATATTAGCACGCGACACGGTTAGACTGCCAGCACCTTCCCCTCTCCCCAACCTCGTTACTTAGTAGTTACTACCCTATTGCCTCAGTTTCTATGTATTTCCAGACACCTATGAAGTTATATGCACCAAACTGTTCTACTTACATGCCCTACAATCACAAGACAACCTCAGGACACCCACAACTTGCTCCACAATAGAGACCTCGGCACCCAAACCCCCCACACACTCCTTCCTCTCACCATTCTTCGTAATACCCTCGTCTTTTACTCCTCGTCATCCTAATAACCTCCAGCTATACACACATCCCCTATGGTGGTTCTACAAGCTACAGAGGTGATGTAAACTCATAAACTAACCTTATAATGGAAGAAAAGCACGTTTAGATGAGAATAAAAGAGCAGTCCGTCCCTGTGCTTGCGAGTCACCGGTCAACAGTCAACTGCCAACTGGACCAGGATGACGAGTTGACGGGTGATGACGATTACTCAAAGTTGCCAAATTACACAATATTGATGAAAAATGATATTACTATGGTTACTTAAGGTACGTATTTAAATCTATCTACATCTATAAGAAACCTGATACCATATGCTACTATTCCACACAGACCACAAATCCCACGAATCGCTACGAATTGATAAATTTTAGGATTCGTAGTTGAATCGTAATCAGTTCGTGAAGTTCTTAACTGATTTGTATTTATTCGTAGTAAGTTCAGACCACCTTAGTGAGCTCGATCTGTCATCTGGTGGCCGTCTGGGAACTACACGCGGAGCTAGAATGTAGGGTCTGGGGGTGTCGGGCTCGAACTTATTTTCTATTATTCCCTATCAAACCAGCTACAATTAAGTGTTGTCATGGTCAACATAGGCTTATGCAAAATGGAAATATACGAGTTTTACATTATTCATGGCGTTATAATGAGGATTGTTGGCAAAATAGAAGCATTCGATCACAGGTGTCCTACAACATTCTACTAAATACTGTAAAGGAATGCTTCAAGGCGGGTGCATGGGTTAATATTACCTTCTCTTTGGATACATGGAGGTAATATTAACCCATGCACCCGCCTTGAAGCATTCCTTTACAGTATTTAGAAGAATGTTGTAGGACACCTGTGATCGAATGCTTCTATTTTGCCAACAATCCTCATTATAACGCCATGAATAATGTAAAACTCGTATATTTCCATTTTGCATAAGCCTATGTTGACCATGACAACACTTAATTGTAGCTGGTTTGATAGGGAATAATAGAAAATAAGTTCGAGCCCGACACCCCCAGACCCTACATTCTAGCTCCGCGTGTAGTTCCCAGACGGCCACCAGATGACAGATCGAGCTCACTAAGGTAGTCTATTCTTGAGGGATCGGGAATTCGTGGCAACAGTTTTGAGCAGTTCAAAATTTTGGCCATGAACTCCCTATTCCAAAAAATCGTAGTTAATTCTTAACAAATTCGTAGTGCATTCTTAGGCTTCGTAACTGAATCGTAATCGATTCGTAGGCATTCTTAACTCATTCGGGGATTCGTGAATTCGTGGCTTGACCACGAATCGGCTACGAATCTGTCACGACTCCACGAATACACGCCGAAGCAGGTACGAAGCAAGTAAGAACTATCTACGAATTCACGATAGCGTACGAATCAGCTACGAATCCCATGAACCAATCACGAATCAGCTACGATTGCCGGCGAATTGGGTATATAAGGAGTTTCACATTGATTTCAGGTCATTAGCTGCTGACGATTCTGCCGTGAGAAGACGAACCCCACAAATCAGCAAGATGCCAAAAAAAGGTGCAGCCAAGTGCAAGGGGAGAGGGAGAGGGAAGACCAGCAAGAGAACCAGGGAAGAGGGAGAAGAAGGCAGCCCCCTCAGAGTACCTACCCCTGCACCTGCAGATGAAACAGCTCCAGAAGTGGATGAAGATGTGGCAGATTCAGCAGCAGATTTAGTGGATACTGAGTCAGTGGCTGGTGATGTTGGTGATGATGAACTAGCAGCTTCTTCCCAGTCCAAGAACAAGAAGGCCAGGGTCTTGTCGAACCTCACAGAGACAGAACAAGAGGATGTGGCCCTCTTCCTTGAGAGGAATGACTTCATCTACAAGAGGCGGACAGACCACATCTTTGCCTCTAAAAAGAATAAGGCGGGGGAAGACCTGGCCCGGGAGATGGGGAAGGAGGTGAAGGCACTGACTGTATTTTTTGAGAGCATCCGTACCCTGATGGGGAAACTCAGGAGGAAGAAGAGTGGGCAGGCAGCTGTTGAGATGACAGACCGCCAACAGTGGATATGGGCCAGATTCCAGTTTCTGCTGCCCCACATCGGACAAGTCACCCACCGCACAGTCCAGAGCTTCCGGAGTGGCGCCACCACCAGCCAGGTTGACGAGGAGTCCCAGAAAGAGGAACCCCAGTCTCCAGTGACCACCATTGCCTCCACCATCACTCCCGGGAGCTCGACTGTGACGGTGTCCAGCACTAGGGGAGCCAAAGGTAGAGTGAGGGAGGCCGAAACCCTGGACCAGGAGCTGCACACCTGCAAGGACCGCCAGGAGAAGCTGTTACAGATCCTGCAAGCCAATGCTGTGCCCGAGGTCCCCCACCCGGAGAGGTTAAAGTTCGCGGAGTACCTCGGGCATGCTTTCCAGAACCTGCCCCATTCCATCTACCGCGACGTACATACAGAAGGCCATGTTTGACCTTCTGTACAACGCTGAGAACCAGTCAGATCTGGAAGCAGGAAGATCAGCACCAGCAGCAGCAACCTTCTCCTCGCAGCCAGCCCCTGTTCCAAGTGTGATTCCGCCTCCAGCACCAGCACCAGCACCAGCACCTACTCGACAGTACCAGCAGTGGCAGCCAGATCCCTCGCAGTGGCAGTCCAGACCGATGGCTCCAACTCAGTCGGTGTGGCATTCGCAGGAGGCAGCCTGGGTCAACAGCCAGTTCCCAGGGTACACGCAGTCCCCCAGCCAAAAGGAACTGGCCCGTCGGATGTCCTCACAGTCAGCTACCTTCACCACCCTGGTGTCTCCTGCCGAGAGCCAGCAGCCCCGGATGTCCTCCAGTGCCCCTCTGCCCCTGGAGGAAACGTCATTCAGCCTGTCTGAGATGATGATGGACATGCCCCCCACATCAGTTTCCACTCCGGTCACAGAGATCTCGACGTCAACCACTCAGTGTGACAGGTCCACACTCTCCACCCTTTAGACTGTGTGCTTAGCTGTATGCTACTTAGACTGTGTCCTGTTAGCTATGTGCTTTTATTGATATGTTTATGTTTTTATGTCTTTGTATATGATATGATATGATTATGATATGAATGTCATAAACATGTACTTAGATAAAGACTTGAGTTTGATATAATAATAATTATGGTTTTGTATATATGATATGATATGATTATGATATGAATGTCATAAACAAGTACTTAGATAAGTATTTCTGTCTTTGAGTTTGATATAATAATAATAAAACTTGAAAAAGGAGTTCAAAATCCAAAGTCCAAGTTTTGGGTACTTGAAATTTATTACAATTTTTTTTAATAAAATTAACATTTTAGTGGTAAAAACGAGCATTTTTAAACACTAATAACATATATAGTAAAACATTTTAACATCAAAATATCAACAGTCATCATCATTCAATTAACATTCACTCCTGCCAGTCTGTGTTGCCACGGAACTGAACCTGCTTCACTTTTAAAATATGCCTTAAGATAGTCCCTCATCACTTTGCCCACACGATTGTCTCTGTTAGGTGCCTGGACCTGGGGTATCTCCTCCACCTGTTGGTTTGCCCTCCAGGCACCAGGGATGATGTTGTGGTCCTCATCCGCCCGGTCCACCTCTGCATTTCCAATGGTAGGGAACCTGATCCTGAGTAAGTTGTGGAGGATGACTCCTGTCTCCACCAGTAACCGCACCACATCAGGTCCTTGTTCCAGGGTGCCCAGGAAGCATCTCCATCTGTTGGCCAGTATTCCGAAACCATTCTCCACCACACGTCTGCCCCTGGAAAATCTGTAGCTGGCCACAAGCATGTCATTGTCCAGACCCCTCCTGCCATAGGGTTTCATGAGGAAAGTCCTCAGGGGAAAGGCATCATCCCCCAGGATGTAGTAGGGTGTGTCTCTGTCATCATTGGGCAGGGGATCGCTGTCAGGGAAGTTTATGGTGTTGTCATCAATGCACTCTTTCAGTTCTGAAGCACCAAACAGCTGTCCGTCGGATTGATGACCTTCTCCACCAGTGTCTATCCAGATAAACTTATAATCTGCATCCACAAGGGCCAGCAGCACCACGGAGAAGAAGCCTTTGTAGTTGTAGAACACACTGCCTGAGTTGTGTGGTTTCCTGATGGCTATGTGCTTGCCATCCAAGGCCCCCAGGGCATGAGGAACATTCCACCGGTCTTGGAACTGCTGGGCAATGGCCTTCGAGTCCTCCTGGGTCCTTGGCAGTGGCATGACTTCATCTTTCAGCTCCTGTATGATGGCCTGACAGACTTCCTGCACACTCCATACCACTGTGCTGTAGCCACATCGGAAGTCATACTGGAGGGTGTGATACCGGTCTTCTGTAGCCAGGTGTCTGAGGGTCATGGCCAGCTTCATTCCGGCATCTAGGGCTGGTCTCATGTGGGTGTCCCTCCTCTGGATGACTGGCCTAATCCTGTTGAGTAGCTCATCAAACATGTGGGGTGGCATTCTCACATAGTTGGCAAAAGCATTCTCATCTTCCACCCTCAGCTCCTGCATCAGTCTGTTGTAGTTACCATATTCTAGCCTTCTAGCTGGTGTCAGCCACGGTCTAACCCACCACCTGGGGGCTCTTCTCCTTCTTCTTCGAAGCAGTCTTCTTCTAGCTATCAGCAGCTGGTGTTGATACTCCAGTTCCAGGGCCAGTACTACAGCTACTCTACGTTAAACATCCATTTTGGAACTGATGCCCAAGCAGGGGTGAGGGCCTTTTTATACTATCTTGAGGGAAAATCCCACGAACTGTCAAGAATAGTCACGAATTCAATTTTAATCGTACCTGATTCGTAGATGCATTCGGCCTATTCTTAACTGATTCGTAACCGATTCCTAACGTTCGTGCAGTATTCGTAATCGATTCTTGTAAATCGTAGTGAATTCTTGACAATATTCGTGCGATTTGAGCCGAATCGAGCCGAATCTCACGAATATTCGTAACTTTATCGTACCTGTATCGTAACTGAAACGTACAGCGTCACGAATTGGACCATAAATATAAAATTAATTGGCAAAATTCCACGATTCTCACGAATCCTAAAATTTATCAATTCGTAGCGATTCGTGGGATTCGTGGTCTGTGTGGAATAGTAGCAATAGAAATATTCTGGTACACAAATACTGTACAATATACGAGATACACAGGATTTTTCGTGTGCATAATCATTAAACCGAACAATTATTCTCGAACACATGAGCGTCTTTGCCGAACTAGCAGCACGTTTTCCTTACTGGTTTTCATTTGTATACTTATTTATTGGAATCGTAATGACTTACTGATGTGAAGGGAAGAAAAGTGGTAAAGAATTGACGTGAAAGAAGCTCGATAAGGAAGGATGACCACAGAAAAATCTCATCTTAACAAGTTACTGGACAGCCGCTTAGAGAGAGAGAGAGAGAGAGAGAGAGAGAGAGAGAGAGAGAGAGAGAGAGAGAGAGAGAGAGAGAGAGAGAGAGAGAGAGAGAGAGAGAGAGAGAGAGAGAGAGAGAGAGAGAGAGAATCATAATTACAGTATCACTAATTACTTTGAATCTTAACTCCGTTATTCCTTTAGAGACGCTCGAAAAGTTGTGCACGAATCCCTTTGAAGTTGAATATGACACATATACAATTGATACTAACCCCGATAGTTTTCTACTTGAATATGTAGATTACAAATTTCCTGGATGCAATTATTTCATTTTAGATGTTAAATTATCTGCTATACATGGTTTGCCTAAAGAAACCTTTTCCATTATTTCTTACAATATCTCCAGCATTCCTTTACATTTGAATGAATTTATAGATGGATGCATCACTTCATTAGACCACTCTTTTGATGTTATTAGTTTGTGTGAGACGAGGCTCACACCTGATATACAACATTTGTATAATATTCCCCAATATACGATGTACTCTAACAATCTTACTAGACAAAGTGGAGGAGTTACATTATACCTGAAGACATGCTATGTAAGTTTTAAAAGAACTGATATGAATATGAAAAATGAATGCATGGAAACAATATTTGTGGAGGTGTGTGACCAGGTTTATGGTAACTTTATTGTTGGCAACATATATAGAAGACCCCATTCTGACGCTAGAGTATTCTTGAGAAATTTGATGAAATTCTCACGAAAATAAGTATGAGAATAAAATAGCATACATTTCTGGAGATTTTAATCTAGATCTTTTAAAGTTGGATCAAAAAGGTCTGTATCTGAACTAATTAATATAAGTAATTCAAAGCATTTCTTTAACTTAATTACAAAACCAACAAGAGTTACCAGTTCCACTGCAACTATTATTGATCACATTTGGTATAACAACATTAGGAAGAATATTTTAAATGGAATTATTTATGACACTACATCTGATCATTTTCCTGTATTTTCGATATTTCTATCTGAAGACTCAACAAACGATAGTGATCAGTCATTCACTATTTCTTTTAGGAAATACTCTACTGAACAGATGGATGTCTTTAGAAAATGTTTAATTAATACTAATTGGGACTTAGTTTTTGCTTCAAGAGACCCAGATGTAAGTTACGGTAATTTTCTAACTATTTTTTTGCCTTGTTTCAACAATCATTTCCCATTAATAACAAAAAAAAATGTGACTCTAAACATGTACGTAAACCATATAGAACCCCAGATATAGTTAACATGATTAAAGAAAAAAATAAGGTCCAAAGGAAATATGCAAACATCCCATTACGTATGGGGCAGTGTATCGCAGACTCCGCAACCAGGTAACCAGCAGAATAAACGCTGCACGAGCTACCTACTATCAAAATAAATTTTATGAAAATTCAGGCCAAATCAAAAACACTTGGAAAGTAATAAATGAAGTTTTAAACCGACAAAAGAAATCAAAGCTTATAGTCCGGTGGCAGAACCCCATTTTCAGGGTGAACCTTGCACTGAGAGAGGGTAATACTTTTATTGCATTTTTCGATAGAACTTGGTGTCTAATTCAATTTCTGGGTGGGTGTGAGCTTCACACCCGCTTGCCATTTTCAGAAAACAAGATGGCCGCCAAAAATGGTCGATTAACAAAACCCTTCATAATTTCTGTTCTGAGCTCACAAATATGTTTTTATAGTCTATAGATATGTTTTCGGGTGCACATAATCCGATTCTGGCATTGTTTTAATGGTTTAAAGTCATCCTACTGAATATATATCAAGATGGTGGGCAAAATTACACAAAAATGCTATTTTTTCTACATTTTTTATGATAACATCTTGATGCATGCTAAGTTAATCACGTTTTGTTGATGAGAAATATTAATTTACTGTTTCTTTTTCAGGTAGCTGTGATAAGTGACACCAAAGATGGAGGGAGAAACATGTTTCTTCAGAGATGTCTACAAATGTGGTGAGGGAAAGCTCATCAGGTCTAAGCGTCTTCAATCAGTCTCTTCAGCAAGCCTTCTTCGTGGTGATGGATTGTCAGTACATCTAGCTGATCTCTCTGATGATGCTTCCATAACATGTCATAAAAACTGCATTTCACGTTATGTGTCACCCTCCAACTTAGCGTCTGTTAAAAAACGTGAATGTACGACTGCTAGTGTTTCCAACACCAAAACAAAACGATTGAGGTCTGGAGGAGGTGGTGTTGTCTTTGATTTCAAGAAACACTGTTTATTCTGTTGTAATGTCACACCATGTTCTGTGGAGCGAACTGGAAAACTTCCCTTGAAGTATAGAAGAGCAGCTTCATTGGTTAGAACTGATAAAATGGCAAATGGACAAGACTACAAGCAGAAACACCTTGATATCTGTACAGAGCGTGGCGATCAGTTCGGTCATGTAATTCTTGACCGTATCTTGGGTGCAGGTTTGTCTGACCTTCATGCTCTTGATGCAAGATATCACCAAAAATGCTGTAAGCGATTCCACAATATCCCACAATCCAATAGTGAAAGCTCTAGTAGTAGCTCTAATACTGCTGACCAGTAAGCTCTTGTAGACACACTTGAAGTCATTGGTGACAACAAAACAAAAATTTGGACATCGACTGAAGTGGAAGATGTATATTCTGACAACGGAGGCAGTGAGCATTCGAGGCGGACCTTGGTGAAGAAGGTCAGTGAACACTTTGGTGATGAGATCATAGCACTCCAATCACCTGGCATCGCAACCTTAATGGTCTTTCGAGAGCATGCACCCAATAATATGAAGCTTGTAGATGATGAGACAGATGATGATTTGGAACTGGTGTTACAAAAGGTTAGCAAAGCAGGTAGTGAAAGAGAGCAAAGACAAGAAGAACAATCTCATCGCATACAACAAGCATATCAACAAGGAGACTGCATCAGCCTGCATTAGCGAAACATTGCTTGAATTTCTGACCACGATAGCCCAAGTTTGCCGACCAGTCCCTACAATCTCTTATGATTGGCAGTATCATCGCTTCAGTCTTGCCCCCACCAACCAACCCCTCTTCAAATAGTAATTTGGAGTCCTGAGAGTGATCACAAGGCCTGATCGAAGCACTCTCCAAGTACAATGTCACATGCTCATATGATGGGGACACGGAGGTTCCGTCCCCTCAGCAGCAGTACAAGCGCAAGAGCAAACTTACTTCCTGGCATGTCAGACTTTTCCCCTTTGGGGGGGCTGGTTCAGATCATCTTTGGGACAATTTTGACACAGAGATCAGTTCCAAAACTGTCGCCTCCAGTGTCATTACATGGCAATGCTCGCTACTCTGTATCAAGCCCACATTGACCACCTCGACGGACTGGATCCCACTCTACCATTCCTCGCCTTAAAAAACAAGAAATGAACCCATCCATCCCCTGTGAGACACCAATAAACCGTGTACAAAGGTTCAAAGAAGGTCAACATGCCACTAGCTGCAACAAACAGGTTTGGGGATGACAGAGGAACACATTGCATCACAGGCGGTGTCACTGGCGAGAGCACGCGATTTTGACTACTCATTTCTCAAGGATATTCTCTTCAAAGAGGGTACTCCAGAATACAATGGTTACAACACTCAGATTTGTCGTGAGACAGGCATGAGGCCAGCACCAAAAACAGTCGTATCATATCTGCCACTTCTAAAACATGAAGCCCACAGATCGAACAATAGTCCTCACTCCATCACCAGAGGATTTGAAGTGACCCAAAATTCAAATCAAGAACATCTTGGTGATAACAGCAGATGCAGCAATCTACAAGATCATTGTTGACATTTATTCCAACAACCTGACCTGTGGATAATATGGTTGCACTGCTAGGAGGAATGCATCTGCTGATGGACTTTGTGGCATGCATTGGAACGTTGACAGCAGATTGCGGCCTAAAGAAGTCTTTAGTAAAAACATTGGCTCAGTTTAAAAAAATGTTGTCCGGGAAGAAGTTCCCTCAGAATGTGCGCGCCCTTCGCCTTCTAGTAGAAGAAATTCTTCGGTCAGTCCTCGAGAGCGGGAACATCACCCGCATGGAAGGACTTGAAGAAGAACTCAAGAAGCGCCTCACAGAGTCGCACCACTAAGATGTGGGTCGAAGTAGTCATCCGTCCAGTCCTCATCATCATGCTGTACTGTCGAGCATCACATGAGAGTGACTGGTCCTTCATTAAAGGGCAACTGAGATGATGCTGCCATACATGTTTGTGCTCACAAGTACAACTACAGCCGCTATGGACTCTACTATGTGCGGTCAATGACAAGGATTCAGCCAAAATATCCTCGCCCAAAATTCTATAAAGGACAGCAAAGTCACGTCAAAACAGCAGGCCTCTGGAAATGGTGAGTGGTCGGACATGTTCATTGAGAAATACCTGGATGAGGAAAGATCATGGTCCAGGGGGTATTATTGGCAACCACAGAAAACCCCCAAAAGATGGCCACATGGGTCTACAGCATGGACGTTGTCATGACCCTGACAGGAGATCTCAAGAGGATGGGAGACCATGATAATGAGAAGATGAAAGAAAAAAAATAAAGAAGAAATTTCCAAGCGAATTAGACATGATGGAGAGGAAAAGACAGGCTATCCGACAGGCTCTTGCCTCTTTTATTGATCCTCTCGACCCAGAATCACATGGAGGTGGGTACTTCTGAACATCGTCAGTGGCAAGGTGGCCCAGCCCCGAAAGTCAACGTTGACCCAAATCGGTTTACTTAGGAACAACTATGATGACAGACTTCGAGATCATGTGGCCTGAGGGATTCACACAACTATCTCAAAATGTGTTATCACATTTGAAGAGAAGAAGGAAACGTGTGAAAGTTGCTGGACATGATGTCATGGACCCCGAGGCGAATCTACAATCGAGTGATGGTTTACTAGTCAGTCAGCGGGATTGGACCTTCAAGGTGTATTGCAACTGAGCTGACAGCATACCCACCATCAAGTTTGCTCCAGTTGGCACCATGCGTATAGCCACAGGTAAAGCCACACTAAAGAAAAACCTTCAAGTCGAGATATCTCAGAGGAATGCCTTGACCCCAACTGCAATAGACCCCACCCATAACTACGTCACGGTTTGTTTACATCGGTGCATTGTGGGGATAACCCCCGGGGTCGCCCCCCCGGGGGGACCTAAAAGGGAAACTACGGCGGGGAAAAATTTTCGAGTTTTTTCCCCCGCAAAATTTTGGGATTTTCCAGGGCTATATTACTGTGCTTGTTCTCGGGGACAAATTATAGAGAAGCCCTGAGGTAAGGGCTAAAATTTCCCAAAAGGTTCAAAACCAAAGAAAACAGAGACAAACAGACCCCGGTAAAAAAGGTAAGAAAACCTGGTAGGTACGAAAATGTTTTCCCTACCATTTGCTTACTTCCTTAATGGACTTGCTGTGACTGTTTTCCTGGTTTAGAAGCCTTGCACACCCAACCATCACCTCAGGTTTTCTCTAGGTTGTCAGCGACCCCAGGGAAAAATATAGCACCGGGAAAATATAAATTTCGCCCAGAAAAACTCTTTTTTTTCTCGCGTAGTCTTTTTTGTAGGTGACATATTCAGGGTTTAAATGATAGAAAAATCCCTTAAATTGAGTTTTTTTGTTGCCCTTTCCCTCAAAATAAGTGGGGGGGGGGGGGCCCCAAATCAGGGTTTTTAAGTGTTACTTGACGAGCCAATGAAAAATTCTGAGTCTAAAACCAACATCCCCAAACCCTTTTGCTTTGTTTTATCTTTTTACCCATCCATAAACAAGTTGCAAAACCCCCCCCCCGGGTGACATTACCCTTTCCTTTGCCTCATGGTACCTCCCATAGTACGGGCGTCTCCCGATTTTTTTGTCCCTACAAAAAATCGGGAAAACTCGCCGCCCGTAATGGTTGGGTTTGGTACCCTTTCATTTCACCCACTTTGCCATTTCGCCCACCCTTTAGTATTTCGCCCACAGGTCTTTTCGCCCAAAATATGGAGTCATTTCCCCCCACACTAGGGAGTCTAAAAGGAGCAGGGGGGTTAGGAAAAGATTTGTTTTTTTGGGGGAAAAACCCCCAACCCCCCTAGGAGGTTGGGTTTAAATTTTTTTGGGTTGGGGTTGGGGTTTGGGTTTTAGATTTGGGTAGTTTAGGTTAGAGGGGGTTTAAAGGTTTTGGGTTAGATTAAAATTTGGTTAGGTTGGGAAATAGGTTAGATTTGGTTAGGTTAGGTTGGGTTTACTTGGGTTAGATTTGGTTAGGTTAGCATATGGGTGGGTAAAGGGCCCCCCTTTCAAAAGGGTAGGTTAAATTTGGGTTAGGTTGGTTTTTTTTGGTTAGGAAATTTGCCTATTTCCCCCAACAAGACATTTCGTCCACATGAAGTCAATTCCCCCACATATAAGAGTCAATTCGCCCATTAAAGTAAATTCCCCCCACACGATCCATGTCACGAGTCATGAAAATATACCCTTCCTCTGCGGGAAAGGAATAAAACCACCAGTAACCTTGGGCGAAATGACGGTAAAATTTCTAGTGTTTGCCCATACTCCCCACTTCCCCCAAAAAGTTTGGGGACTGTTGGGGAAAGCGGGGGTTTTCGGGTAGGGGGAAAAAATTAGCGTCGTTAACACGTTAAAATTAAAAGGAGTTGTTTTAGGGGGGGGTAAAAAATTTCCAGATCTAGGGTAATTCCTATATTTAAAGAAAATTGCCTAACCAAAATAAACCTAACCTAAACCAAAAAATTTAAATTTTCCTAGCAGGGGGGTTGACACCTATTTAACCCAACCTAACCCAAAAACTAAACCAACCTTTTAAAACCAAAAACTAAAACCCCTTTCCTAACCTAAACCCAAAACTAACCCAAAATTAAATAGGTTAGATAAAGGTTAGATTTGGTTAAAAAGGGTTGGTTTGCTTAGGTTAGGTTTTTAGGCAGGTTACGGTTTGGGTCAAGCCCCCCGCTAGGGTAGGTTAATTTTGGTTAGGGTTTTTTGGGTTTAATTTTTGGTTTTGGCAATTTTTTATAGAAATAAAGGAAAAATTCCTAGTTGGGAAATTTTACCCCCCCTACACAATCCTTTTAATTTCGTGGGTTAAAAGACGATTTAATTTTTTCCCCACCCAAAAACCCCCCATTCCCAAGGTCCCCAAACTGTTTGGGGGGAAATGGGAGAGTATGGGCAAAACACTAGAAATTTTTCCGGGCATTTCGCCCCAAAGGTTTCCCGGTGGTTTATTCCAAATTTTTGCCAGAGGAAGATATAAGGTTTCAGACTCCGTGAATGGATCGGTTGGGGGAAAGGGCTTTAGAGTGGGCGAATTTTATTTATATGTGGGGCCCAAATTTACTTTCAAAGTGGGGCGAAATGTCTTGTGGTGAAAGACGAAAATTTTCCTAAGAGTTGTTCTTTGGGGTTGCTGTTGTTCTTTATGGAAACTCTTTCTCCAGTCCGCCATCTACATGCAGTCACCAGTTTATGGCCGTAGTTGCATTGACTTTTAAGGCCACGTATATGAAGCACAGCACCATTGTGCCAGACCTATTTGCTATTCATGCTTTTTCAGGATGTGACTCTGTAGCTGCGACATATGGTATTGGTAAAGCTACTGCTTTAACTGTTGCATCAAAAGATACAGCTGGATTACTTGGAGATGTGGCGGCAAGGTAACACAGGTGACAGAACAAGCAAAGAGTCATGGTTGCGTGTTATGGTGTAAAAAATGTTTCTATGACGTGCAGCAGCAGTGGGGTCAGAAGCTGGTAAGCTCTCCGCCCAAACATGCGTTTACCACGACCACAGAGCATCCATGAGAATTTTCTACGAGCTCACCTCCAAGTGGCAACCTGGCGAGCGGCTTTAAGCGGAGATCCCCAGCAATGGATCCAGTACATTTGCTGGGAACTGATCATGTCAACAAGTGTCTCATTCCACGGAACATGTGCCAGGGGACAGCTTATGCACCTGAGAACGTCCTGAAACTTGTACGCTGTAGCTGTGATTCAGAGAAGGCATGCCGAGGGGGCAAATGTGGTCATACGAGCCGTCAGCTGCCATGCACCGCCTTTTGCGCTTGTGGTGCTGCTAGTGGTGTGTGCCACAACCCATTCAACTTGAAAGATGATGGAGAAGACAATATGGAGGAAGGTTATTAGGATAATAATTGTACTTTGTGTTGTAGTACGAGTTAAGCCAACGGAAAACGGCTATAACACAGTATTTTTAAGTAAATGTATGTCTAGTATTTACATGTCTTTATTGTGTAAGGAATTGAGATTTCCAATTATCATGTTTGCTTTGGATTCTAATGTTTCTCATCCAGAAAATATGAAGTGAAAATGCATCAAGAATTTATCATAATTAAATGCAGAATAACAGCCTTTTTGTGTAATTTTGCCCACCATCTTGGTATATATTCATTAGGATGACTTGAAACCATTAAAACAATGCCAGAATCGGATTCTGTGCACCCGAAAACATATCTATCTATAATAATATAAGCGAAAGTGTGTCTGTCTGTCTGTCTGTGTGTGTGTGTGTGTGTGTGGTATAGGTTCCGCCCCCCGTGGCGCAAACACCTCATATGGCACATTTTTGGAATCAGGTTGACCAGGGGAAGGTCATAAACCCACTTATGAGATGATCCGATCACCTTTTTTTTTTTTTTTTTTTAGCAGCCTATTAGCGAGAATTGTGAAAACAAAAGTGGGTTGCGAGAATTGAGGAAGCTTTGATGTAGGGTGATGGGTAATGGGTGAGTGAATGGGTGGGGTGATGGGTAATGGGAGTGGGGTGATGGGTGAGTGAATGGGTGGGGGGTGATGGGTGATGGGTGAGGGAATAGGTGGGGGGTGATGGGTAATGGGTGAGTGAATGGGTGTGTGGTGATGGGTAATGGGTGAGTGAATGGGTGGGGGGTGATGGGTAATGGGTGTGGGGTGATGGGTGAGTGAATGGGTGGGGGGTGATGGGTGATGGGTGAGGGAATAGGTGGGGGGTGATGGGTAATGGGTGAGTGAATGGGTGTGGTGATGGGTAATGGGTGAGTGAATGGGTGGGGTGATGGGTAATGGGTGTGGGGTAATGGGTGAGTGAATGGGTGGGGGGTGATGGGTGATGGGTGAGGGAATAGGTGGGGGGTGATGGGTAATGGGTGAGTGAATGGGTGTGTGGTGATGGGTAATGGGTGAGTGAATGGGTGGGGGGTGATGGGTAATGGGTGAGTGAATGGGTGGGGGGTGATGGGTAATGGGTGAGTGAATGGGTGGGGGGTGATGGGTAATGGGTGAGTGAATGGGTGGGGGGAATACATACATTTCTACATCCATGATTTCAGGAAAGTTAGAAGGGGCTATCTGGAGAGTCCATGTTTGGTGGGCCTTTGGCCCACCAAACACAGGTGGTGGGCCGAAGGCCCACCAATAGCCCTCCGCAGGAGCTAGCCAAAAAGTCCGCCCGGAGGGCGGCTTTGCGGCTAGTAGACTATAAAAACAACATATTTGTGAGCTCAGAACATAAATTATGAAGAGTTTTGTTAATTGACCATTTTTGGCGGCCATCTTGTTTTCTGAAATTGGCAAGCGGGTGTGAAGTTCACACCCATCCAGAAATTGAATTAGACATCAAGTTCTATCGAAAAATGCAATAAAATTATTACCCTCTCTCAGTGCAAGGTTCCATGGCCCTGCCACCGGACTATTAGTGATATGTTCTTATTGAATGACTGTGATATTACTGATCCTTGTGAAATAGCAAACGGCTTCAATAATTATTTCGTGAGTATAGGAAGTAAACTAGCGGAAGATAATGGACAACAACAGTCAGATTTTCGCGAATACTTACAAAATAGACAAATAGAAAAATTTGTAATTACTCCTGTTACAGAAAATGAAATTTTAGAAGTTATTAATACTCTCCACGACTCTTCACCGGGCTGTGACGGGGTACCTATGAAATTGATTAAGGAAATCGCAACTCTGTTATCTCCCATTTTTCTGCATGTAATTAATTCGTCTTTTTCAAGTGGTATATTTCCAGATGCAATGAAAGTTGCAAGAGTTACCCCAATATATAAGGCTGGAGATAGAAGAGAACTTAAGAACCACAGACCAGTTTCAGTACTGAACTCATTTATTAAAATTACTGAAAAATTAATGTGCATAAGACTATATAACTTTTGTCAAACCCGCAATATATTAACAGAAGCACAGCATGGATTCAGACAGGGCAGATCCACAGAAACGGCACTTATCTCATTCACTAACGATACTTTGACATCTTTTGACAAAAGAAACTATACAGTAGCAACATTTTTAGATTTATCCAAGGCTTTCGACACAGTGGACCACCATATCCTATTAAACAAATTAGAGCATTACGGCATAAGAGGAACAACGAACAGATGGTTTAATTCATATCTAAGTAATCGCAAGCAGTATGTCCAGTATAACAACATCTCTTCATCTACTCTAGACGTTTCTTCTGGTGTGCCTCAAGGATCCATATTGGGACCCTTGCTTTTCCTTTTATATATTAACGACATTACAAATTCTAGCACATCATTAAAATACATTTTATTTGCCGACGATTGCACATTACATAAAAGCCACCCATAAATACGCGTCTTGATGTCAACAGTCAATGAAGAATTAAATAATGTACACAAATGGATAAACAGTAATAAATTAACACTCAATACTGAAAAATAAAATTGCATGATTTTTCACAGAAATAAAAAAATACCACCTAATTTGAGTAAATTAAGAATTAATAACATGGAAATAAAAGAAGTTATAAGTACAAAATTCCTAGGAGTAACTATTGATAATAAAATATCTTGGAATATGATTATCTTGGAATATCTTGCACATAAAGAACGTAATTAATAAAGTAAATAAAATGAGTGGCATCTTGCAGCTCACACGTCACCAACTTAACAAGGAGGCACTGCGACATGTCTACCACACTCTAGTTTACCCCAACATTATATATTGTAACGCAGTTTGGGCCAGTGTGCCACCTTCTAATATAAAATCACTCATTATTTCACAAAAAAGAGTAAATAGAACAATTACAGGAAAAAGAAGATATGAACACACTAACAATCTGTTTTTAAATGCCAAATCACTAAAGATAAATGAAATAAATATACATTTTTGTGCTCTTTTTGTCTATAAATGTTTGCATAATTTGATAGAAAATACTTTTTTTCGGATTCGCATTAATGAAAGATACAGACTAAGAGGTGTTGATGTTTTAGAGGTTCCAACGGTACTTTCAAACCAATCACAAACATGTATCGTGTATCACGGCGCAAAAATATGGAATGAATTACCATTGGACATAAAAACAAAACCAACCTTGACTAGTTTTAAAAATTGTCTCAAAAAGTTCCTCTTGTTGCAATACCAGCAACAGTAATCATGAATAATTTGCGTATATGTGTAAGTATATTCATGTGTATATGTGCGTATTTGCTCGTATGTGTATGTGCGTATTTACTCGTATGTGTATGTGTGCGTATTTGCTCGTATGTGTATGTGCGTATTTACTCGTATGTGTATGTGTGCGTATTTGCTCGTATGTGTATGTGCGTATTTACTCGTATGTGTATATGTGCGTATTTGCTCGTATGTGTATGTGCGTATTTACTCGTATGTGTATGTGTGCGTATTTGCTCGTATGTGTATGTGCGTATTTACTCGTATGTGTATGTGTGCGTATTTGCTCGTATGTGTATGTGCGTATTTACTCGTATGTGTATGTGTGCGTATTTGCTCGTATGTGTATGTGCGTATTTACTCGTATGTGTATGTGTGCGTATTTGCTCGTATGTGTGTATGCGTATTTGCTCGTATGGGCATGTGTATATATATATGTGCGTATTTGCTCGTATGTGTATGTGTGCGTATTTGCTCGTATGTGTATGTGTGTATGCGTATTTGCTCGTATGTGTATGTGTGCGTATTTGCTCGTATGTGTATGTGTGTATGCGTATTTGCTCGTATGTGTATGTGTGCGTATTTGCTCGTATGTGTATGTGTGTATGCGTATTTGCTCGTATGTGTATGTATGCGTATTTGCTCGTATGTGTATGTATGCGTATTTGCTCGTATGTGTATGTATGCGTATTTGCTCGTATGTGTATGTATGCGTATTTGCTCATGTGTATGTGTGCGTATTTGCTCATGTGTATGTGTGCGTATTTGCTCGTATGTGTATGTGTGCGTATTTGCTCGTATGTGTATGTGTGCGTATTTGCTCGTATGTGTATGTATGCGTATTTGCTCGTATGTGTATGTGTGCGTATTTGCTCGTATGTGTATGTGTGCGTATTTGCTCGTATGTGTATGTGTGCGTATTTGCTCATGTGTATGTGTGCGTATTTGCTCGTATGTGTATGTGTGCGTATTTGCTCATGTGTATGTGTGCGTATTTGCTCATGTGTATGTGTGCGTATTTGCTCATGTGTATGTGTGCGTATTTGCTCGTATGTGTATGTGTGCGTATTTGCTCGTATGTGTATGTGTGCGTATTTGCTCGTATGTGTATGTGTGCGTATTTGCTCGTATGTGTATGTGTGCGTATTTGCTCGTATGTGTATGTATGCGTATTTGCTCGTATGTGTATGTGTGCGTATTTGCTCGTATGTGTATGTGTGCGTATTTGCTCGTATGTGTATGTATGCGTATTTGCTCGTATGTGTATGTGTGCGTATTTGCTCATGTGTATGTGTATGTGTGCGTATTTGCTCATGTGTATGTGTGCGTATTTGCTCATGTGTATGTGTGCGTATTTGCTCGTATGTCTATGTGTGCGTATTTGCTCGTATGTGTAAAGTGTGCGTATTTGCTCGTATGTGTATGTGTGCGTATTTGCTCGTATGTGTATGTGTGCGTATTTGCTCGTATGTGTATGTATGCGTATTTGCTCGTATGTGTATGTGTGCGTATTTGCTCGTATGTGTATGTGTGCGTATTTGCTCGTATGTGTATGTATGCGTATTTGCTCGTATGTGTATGTGTGCGTATTTGCTCGTATGTGTATGTGTGCGTATTTGCTCGTATGTGTATGTGTGCGTATTTGCTCGTATGTGTATGCGTATTTGCTCGTATGTGTATGTATGCGTATTTGCTCGTATGTGTATGTGTGCGTATTTGCTCGTATGTGTATGTGTGCGTATTTGCTCGTATGTGTATGCGTATTTGCTCGTATGGGCATGTGTATATATATGTGTGCGTATTTGCTCGTATGTGTGTGTATGCGTATTTGCTCGTATGTGTATGTGTGCGTATTTGCTCGTATGTGTGCGTATTTGCTCATGTGTATGTGTGCGTATTTGCTCATGTGTACGTGTGCGTATTTGCTCGTATGTGTATTTGCTCATGTGTGTATGTATGTGTGCGTATTTATTCATGTGTGTGCGTATTTACTCGTATGTGTATGTGTGCGTACTTGCTCGTATGTGTATGTGTATGTGTTTAATTAATAAAATATCTTCAAGTGTGTATATATAGGAGCCTTTTTAAGAGAGTTTACTCGCAACAGGCTCAGCCAATATTATATAATTATGTATCATGTTCTATTACATGTATAACTGTTTGGCTAAATAAATGTATAAAATCTAAAAATATCTAAATCTTATCTTTACTTATCATTGAAAAGGAAAAGCTAAGTTGTGGGTATCATGAGCAGGAAGAAAAGGGGGATGAATTTGTGGTAGTGACAGACTGACCCTTATATTACTAAAGTTAGCTCACTGTCAAGCGTTAGTTTTCAGTCTTCCATGGCCAGATTACTATGAAAGTAGTCGCGACAGTTTATTGTAATGTACAGAGTCTGAATGCGTTATACTTCATCACTTATTTCCCTCAATTCCCTGTCTATTGTTTTATTCACGAGCAGTCTCAGGGTTACACTATAAATATATTTCCTCTCTCAAGCACGCAAGTTTCTTTCCGGGGTAACGAGGAGGTTATCGCTAATCTCATTAAGCCTGCTTCTGTTCGCTATAAACATTTATAACTTTTCTATTTTTCGCAGATCAGACAGATTTTTATAGAATGACGAATGATACACAAAGAAATTACATTACTTCACCGTTATGAGTCTAAATTTGAACTCTTATTTTAAAGTACTGCGTATTTAGAGGCACAACATTGCTGTGCATTTTTTTGGGCG
>JACEEZ010014269.1:20000-57500 GCA_016584305.1 Chionoecetes opilio | reverse complement strand
AGCGAGAGGAGAGAGAGGAGAGAGAGGGGAGAGAGAGAGAGGGGCGAGACGAGAGCGAGAGGGGCGAGAGAGAGAGCGAGAGGAGAGCGAGAGCGAGAGCGAGAGAGAGCGAGAGCGAGAGCGAGAGCGAGAGCGAGAGAGAGAGAGAGAGAGAGAGAGAGGAGAGAAGGAAGAGGAGAGAAGAAAGGAGAAAACGAAAACAAAGGGGGAAAAGGGGAACAAAGAAGAAACCCCCCCCCCCAAAAAAAAAAAAAAAAAAAAAAAGGGGGGGGGAAAAAAAAAAGGGGGGGGAAAAAAAAAGGGGGGGGGGGAAGGGGGGAAAAAAAAGGGGGGGGGGGGGGAAAGGGGAAAAGGGAAAGGGGGGGGGGAAAAAAAAGGGGGGGGGAAAAAAGGGGGGGGGGGGGGAAAAAAAAAGGGGGGGAAAAAAGGGGGGGGGGGGGGGGGGGGGGGGAAAAGGAAAAAAAGGGGGGAAGGGGGGGGGGGGGAAAAAAAAAGGGAAAAAAAAAAAAAAAAAAAGGGGGGGAAGAGAGAGGGGGGGGGGGGAAAAAGGGGGGGGAAGGGGGGGGGGAAAGGAGAGAGGAGGGGGGGGGGGAAAAAAGGGGGGGGGGGGGGGGGGGGAAAAAAAAAAAAAAGGGGAAAAGAAAAAGGGAAAAAGGAGGGGGGGGGGGAAAAAAGGGGGGGGGGAAAAAAAGGGGGGGGGGGGGGGGGGGGGGGGGGGGGGGGGGGGGGGGGGGGGGGTTTTGGGGGGGGGGTTGGGGGGGGGGTTTGGGGGGGGGGGGGGGGGGGGGGGGGGGGGGGGGTTGGGGGGGGGGGGGAATTTTTTTTTTTTTTTTTTAAAAGGGGGGGGAAACCAAAAAGGGGGGGAAAAAAAAAAAAAGGGGGGGGGGGGGGGGGAAAAAAAACCCCAAAAAAAAAAAAAAAATTTTTTTCCCCCCCCCCCCCCAAAAAGGGGCCCCCGGGGGGAAAAAAAAAAAAAAAAAAAAAGGGGGGGGGAAGGGGAGGGGGGGGGGAAAAAAAAAAGGGGGGGGGAAAGGGGGGGGGGGGGGGGAAAAAAGGGGGGGGGGGGGGGGGGGGGGAAAAAAAAAAAAAAGGGGGGGGGGGGGGGGGGGAAAAAACAAAAAAAAAAAAGGGGGGGGGGGGGGGGGGGGGGGGGGGGGGTTGGGGGGAAAGGGAGGGGGGGGGGGGGGAAAAGGGGGGGGAAAAAGGGGGGGAAAAGGAAAGGAAAAAAAAAAAAAGGGGGGGGGAAAAGGGGGGGGGGGGGAAAAAAGGGGAAAAAAAAAGGGAAAAAAAAAAAAAAAAGGGAGGGGGGGGGGGGGAGGGGGGGGGGGGGGAAAAAAGGAAAAAAAAAGGGGGAAGGGAAAGGAAAAAATTTTTTTTTTTTTTTTTTTTTTTTTTTTTTTTTTTTTTTTTTTTTGGGGGGGGGGGGGGGTTTTTTTTTTTTTTTTTTTTTTTTTTTTTTTTTTTTTTTTTTTTGGGGGGGGGGGGGGGGGGGGGTTTTTTTTTTTTTGGGGGGGGGGGGGGGGGGGGGGGGGGGGGGGGGGGGGGGGGGGGGGGGGGGGGGGTTTTTTTTTTTTTTTTTTTTTTTTTTTTGGGGTTGGGGGGGGGGGGGGGGGGGGTTTGGGGGGGGGGGGGGGGGGGAAAAGGAGGGAAGAGAGGGGTGGGGGGGAAAAAAAAAAAAACCGAGGGGGGGAAAAAAAGGAGAGGGGGAGGGGAGGAGGGGGAAAAAAGGGAGGGGGGAGAGGGGAGGGGAGGGAAAAGGAGAGGGGGGGGGGGGGGGGGGAAAGGGAAAGGGGGGGGAGAGGGGGGTTGGGGGGGGGGGGGGGGGGAAAAAAAAGGGAAAAAGGGGGGGGAGGGGGAGAGAGAGGGGGGAGGGGAGAGCGAGAGCAAAAAAGGGGGGGAGGCGGGGGGGAGAGGAGGCAAAAGGGGAGGAGGGGGGAAAAGGGGGGGGGGAAAAGAGAGAGAAAAAAAAGGGGGGGGGGGGAAAAGGGGGGGAAAGGGGGAGGGAGAGGGGGGGGAAAAGAGAGAGAGGTAAAAAAAAAGGGGGGAAAAAAAAACCCTTTTAAAAACACGACCAAAAATGTTTTTTAAAAAAAAAAAAAAAAAAAAAACCTTGAGAATATAAAATTAAGGCAAAGGTACATTTGTGATGAAGAGGGGAAAAAAAAACCCACAACCACACACACACACAACAACCCACAAACATTCACACACACCCCATATAAAAACCCAAGGTTGACCCAAAAATACATAATGTTGAGGGGGGAGAAAGTTAAAGTAAACAAAAAAAAGGGGGGGGGAAAAGAAGTAAAAATGGAGGAAAAGTTTCAGTAATAAAAAAAACCCTTTCAGAAAAAAAAACGGGGCAATCCTGATTTGGAAAAAAATTTGGAAAAAGAATTTAAAAACAAAGAAGGAAAAAATATGAGGTTTAACATTAAATTGTGAGAAGAGAGACTAAACGTTTAAATTTTGCGGAAAAAATATGAAAAAAAATAAAGTTGGGGTTAGGAACATGTGGAAAAAGGGAGGAAAAAAAAAACGAAATTAAAAAAAAATTTTAAAGCAGGCATGAGCAAGGGGGTAACAAGCACGGGGTTTAAAGAAGAGAGTGGGTCACAAAAAATGCCCAAAGGGGTGTGTGTGAGGGGGGGAGGAGGGGAGAGGGAAAAAAGGGAAAAGAGAGAGAGGGGGGAAGGGGACGAGGGGGGAGAGAGAAGAGGCAAGGCCCAAAAAGGAAAGGAAAAAGAAGGGGAGGAGAGACGGGGGCGAGAGGGGAGAGAGAGGGAAGAAAAGAGAGAGAGGGAGAAACTCTTACAGGATGAGTGGGGTGGCGGGAAAAAGGTGCAAACCAAAAAAGATGCAAATTTTAAAAAAAAAAAAGTTGAAAGAAAAAAAAAAATTTTTTTTTTTGATGTGGGGGGAAAAAAAAAATGAGAAAAAAAATGAGAGAGAAAAGAGAAGAGAGAGGAGAGGGGGGAGGGGGAGGAAGGGGTATGGGGGGGAGTTGGGAAGAGAGGGACGGGAGAGGGGACCCAGAGGGGAGAAGGGGAAGGGGAAAACCCGAGAGGGGAGAAGGGGGAGGGAAGGAAGGGAGGGAAAAAGGAGGAAGGGGAAGGGAGAAGGAGAGGAAAAGAAGGAGGGATGGGAAAAAAAAGGGGGGGAAGAAAACCAGATTGGGAACAAAGGGCCCCTAAAAAAAAAAAAACGGAAGGAAAAGCGAGGGAGAGGAGGGAAAAACCGGAAGAGGGGGGAAAAGGGGGGAAGGAAAACCCCGGGGGAAAATTGGGGAAGATTTTTAAGGGGGAAGGAGGGGGGAAAAAAAAAAAAAAAGGGGAAGGGAAAAGAAAAAAATGACCCTTGGGGAAAAAATTACCCCCAAAAAAAAAAATCTTTTTAGTATTTTGAAAATTTGGTTGGGGAAATGAGAGAAAAAAGAGAGAGGAGGGGGAAAAAAAGAAAATGGAAAAGGATAAATAGAACAAAGGGGGGGGGGGACGGGAAAATTTGGGGGAGGGGGGGGGAAGGGGAAAAGAAAGAGAATTAGGAAATTTTTTTGTGGCCAAAGATTTTAAACGGGTTCACCAACACACCCCCCTTCTTTTTCTTCCTTCCTTCCCCTTCCCAAAAATTTTTAAACTCCCAAAAAAAAACCCCCCCCCCCCCCAAAAACAAAATCGTTCATTTCCCCGGAAAATTTTTTTTTTTCAGTTTTTTTTTTTTTTTTTTTTTTTTCCCCTTTCTCCTCTTTATTTTTTTTTTCCCCCCCCCATGAAAAAAGGGGGTGTGTTTTTTGTTATGTGGGGGGTGGGTTTTGGGGGTGTTGTGAAACAATAATACTTAAATAAAAAAGGCCCCTAGGGAAGTTTAGGGGAGGCCCCCAAAAAAAATTATAAAATAGTAATGCAAAATCGGTCTTATTTTAAAACAGATAAATTAAATTATAACCAAAAAATAAAGCGAATTTAAAAAGGAAAAACACAAAATAATAGATACCCACAACACACAAAAAAAAAACAATCGTTTTAAATATATTTCACAAAAATGTCAAACCAACACCCACACCACCCGGCCCCAGGGAAAAAACACAGACACAGACAAAGACACCGGGCAAAAGACACAGCCCCGAAAACAGACCAAAAACACAGACAAAACCCCAGGGCCCCAGCCCCAGGGAAAAGACACAGAAACAACCCAAACACACAACCCCGGGTTTCCCTTTCCCACCTTAAAAAAAAGGGGGGTGGGGAAGGTGGGAAAAAACACGAGAAAACGAAAAAACTTTTAAAAAAAGGTACAGTTTATAGGTTGCATTTACAAACCCCCTTTTAAACCCATACTTTAAGTTCCCCCTTTTTCATCCTGTTTTTACGGACACGCACTCATTGGGTTTTGCAAAAAACCCCCTCGAAAAAAGAGGAGGCGGGTGGTGTTTTGGTGGGGGTTGGGGGGTGGTGGTGTAGGAAGGGAAAGGGATAAGGGAAAAAGGAAGATAGGAAAAGCGGGAGGAAAAGAAAAGATTGTTTGGGCGGAAAAGCAAGGAGATAATTTGGGGATTTTAAGGTTTATTTTGGTATTTAAAGATTAAATTTTGGGGTTTGTGGGGTGTGTGTGTGTGTTGTGTGGTGTGTGGTGTGTGTGTTGGTGTTTTGTTTTGTGTGTGTGGGTGTGTGTGACTATGGATGTCAGTCAAGTGGAAGATGAAGAAAATTGATAGTCGTTAATATGTGAGTGTAGGAAGTGAAGTCGTTAAGTGATTGCATTAATATAAGTGTTGCATATAAGTATTAGTAATGTGTGTGTGTGTGTGTGTGTGTGTGTGTGTGTGTGTGTGTGTGTGTGTGTGTGTGTGTGTGTGTATGTGTGTAGTAACTTTTCTTGTGCTGGTGGTTGTTAGTATTGAGGTTGTTACTACTGTTGGAATAATAGTGAGAATAGTGATAGTAAAATATGTTGTTGTTGTGTTGTTATATTATATCAAAGCTACAAATAGAAAGGAATTAATGAATAGATGTATAAGTAAGATTGAGAAATAATGATACAAAATAATCAGTTAATGAATAGATAATTATTAAATAAACAAGCGAAATAATGTGAAATAAGAGTATGGCAATTTGCATGTACTTATATTTCACATGATACATAGGACGTTTACACAATAGTTAATTTTACTTGGCACTGTTTTCCTTCATTCCTAATTAGTATTCTCTCATTAATGCAAAAACTGACCTACGCTGCATATGATACGGTATAGAAAAAAATCCATAGTAGGAGTAGTAGTAGTAGTAGTCGTAGTAGTAGTAATAATAGTAGTAGGAAATGGGTGCAGTAGTAAAAAATTATTAATTTTAGGGGGTTGTTGAAGTATTTTTTGTTTAAAAGTGGGTTAAAGAAGTGGTAGCGGGTTTGGTTGGTGGTTAAGTAGGAGTTAGAGAGAAGTAGCCCCAGTAGTAGTATTTAATAGGGGAGTATTAGAGTATGAAGGAATATTTGTTTTTAAAATAGAAAGAATTTGGTAAGTTTGGTGATGGTTTTTGGAAGTATTTTTGAAAAAGTAGGGGGAGTTTAGCAGTTGGGGTTGGGTGGGTTAGTATTTTTTTTAGAAATTTAAAGAAATAGAAATTTTGGTGGGAGTTATTTTTAATTAGTAGAAAGGGTAAAAGGGAATTAGTTGTATTTTGGGGGGGGAGAAAATGGTCCCCATTTGGTTTTTGGTTTTAAAAAGTAAAAACAAAAAAACACCAGCCAAAAATGGTTTTTTTTTAAAAAATTTTTATAATGGTATGTTTTCTTTTGTTGTGTGTATAATAAAAAAAGGGGTATATTAAAAAAAAGGGGGAAAAAAATTAAAAAATTTAAACACAATTTAATAAAAAAAAAAAGAAAAAAAAAAAATTTTTTTAGGAGTATAGTAAAAAAAAAAGGAAAAAAAAATTATAAAGAAATTTAAATATAAAAGCAAAGAAAAAAATAAAAAAAAAGGGGGGGGGCCAAAAGGAAATCCGAAAAAGGAAAAAAAAAAACCCCCAAAAAACCCCAAACCCCCCAACCAAAATTTAATCGGTTTTTCTTTTCGCCGGGGTTCCAAACCCACCCCCCTCAGCCTACCCCTGGCCCCTTCTTAATTTTCCCCTTTTCCCTTCCCTCTCTCCCCCTCTCTTCCCCTCTCTCTCTCTCTCTCTCCCCGCTCTCTCTCCCCCTCTTTCTCTCTCTCTCCTCTCTCTCTCTCTTCTCTCGGTGTATTTTTAAAAGTCTTGGATGGATGGCACACCTCTCCCCTTTTCTCTCTCTTTTCTCTCCTCTCTCTCTCTCTCTCCCCTTATCTCCTCCTCTCTTCCCTCCTCTTCCCCTTCCTCTCGGTGTATTTTTGAAAAGTCTTGGATGGGATGGCACCCCTTCTCTCTCCCCTCCCCCCTTTTCCCCTCTCCCCCTCTCTCTCTCTCTCCCTCTTTTCCCCTCTCTCTTCTCTCTCCTCTCTCTCTCTCTCCCCCTCTCTCTCTCTCTCTCGGGAAAGTTTTGAAAAAGTTTTGGGTTTGGGAATGGCACACCCCCCTCTCCTCTCTCTCTCCCCGGTGTATTTTTGGGAAAAGTCTTGGATGGGATGGCACACCTCTCTCCTCCCTCCCTCTTTTCCCCCTTTTCTCTTTTCCCCCCCCCCCTTTTTTTCTCTCCCCTTCCTCTCCTTGGGGTTTAAAAACCTCTCTCCTCCCCCCCCTTGGGGAAAAAAAGGAAAAAGGGGGGAATAAAAAAAACACAAAAAAAAACAAATCAAAAAATTTCCAAAAAAAACTAAACCCAAAACTAAACAAACTAAAAAATGAGCAAAACCCCAAGAGGGGGAAAAAAAATAAAAACAAAAAAAAAAATTAAAAAAAAATAGAAAAAGAAAAAAAAAACCTGGATAAAATAAAAAAAATACCCAAAAAGAAAATCACCCAAAAAAGAGAGATAAGGGAAAATTCCAACCCAAAAAAAGAATAAAGGTTTTAAAAAGAAGAGAGAAAAAAGAAGGAGGGAGGGAAAAGGTGTTCCCTTTTTCCCCCCAAAGGGTTTTCCCTAAAGAGAGGGGGAAGAGAGAGGAGGGGAGGGAAGAGGGGCCACCCCATCCAAGACTTTTAAAAAACAAACCCCCAAGGAGAGAGAAGAAAGGGGGAAGAGAGAGAGGAAAAGGGGGGGGGGTTGTGCCACCCACCAAAAGACTTTTAAAAACCCCACCGAGAGGGAAAGAGGAGAGGGGGGAGAGAGAGTGGAATAGCCCAAAAGGAAGGGGAGAGGGGGAAGAGAGAGAGAGAGAGAGAGAAAAGAGAGGGAGAGAGAGATTTTCCCCCTCCCCCCAAGATTTTTTAAAAACCCAAAGGGGGGAAATGGGGGGAGAGAGAGAGAGAGAGAGGGAGAGAGGAAGAGGGGAGAGGAGAGAGGAGGAGAGAGAGAGAGAGAGGAGGAGGGGCCCCAAAAAAAAGAGAGAGAGAGAGAGAGGAGAGGGAGAGAAGAGAGAGAGGAGAGAGAGAGAGAGGAGAGATGGAGGGGTGAGAGAGAGAAAAAAGGAAAAGAGGAAGGAAAGAGAAGGGAAAGAAAAAAAAAGAAAAGAGAAAAAAGAGGTGGGAGAGAGAGAGGGGGAGAAAAGAAAAGGAGAGAGAGAAAAGAGAAGAGAGAGAGAGAGAGAGAGAGGGGGTGTCCCACCCCACCCAAAGATTTTTTAAAAACCTAAACCATTTTCCCCCACCCCCAAACCCACCACCACCCCCAAACCCGGGAAAGGGTTATATGGGGGGGCGGGGGCCTTTAGTTTTCAGTGCAGCTGGTCCCGTGGGGGGGGGACAAGAAACCCAACCCTCACTCCCACTTTCCTTCATCCTCACCCAAACACTCGCTTGTACGCTGGTTCCTCCTCACTGCACCAGTTCGACCTCGCTAAGATGAGGCCACAGGTATTGACACTCTTACGAGACCTTCTTCGATTTTGGTTTTATTCAATTTTTTTATATTTTTTGCGTCTGTTTTTTTATTATTATTTTTTTCCAGCTAAAAAAAATTCTATACCTTCTTCAATTTAGGGGCAATTTTTTTTTTTCTTTTTAGGTTTTTTATTTGGTTTTTTGGTTTTTATTTTTTTTTACCCCCTTTAAATTTAAACATTATTTTTGCTTTATTTTTTTTTTTAAGTTTTAGCTTCAAATTTTTTTCCCATGCGGGGTTTTCCAAATTTTGTTATTTAGCTCTTTTTTTTTCTAAACCTTTTTTTTTTTGGGAGTTTTTTTCTTTAAGGGTTCCCATATCTTCCTTTAATTTAGCTCTTTTTTTTTTTTTTTTTGCTTCTGTTATTCATATATTTTTTTTAGCTTCAAGTCTTCCTAGAGCTTTTTCGCTTTGGCTTATTTCTATTACTTCCATTTTTTGCACACTATTAATTCTTCCTTTCTTTTCGAGTGATAGGAAGTCTTACGTTTTTTGTGTTGGTTAGAAAATATTGTACGTACTATAGTATTTACGTAATACAAAGATGATATTACAGTTTTAGACGTTTATAGTTTTTGCGTTGCTTTGAATTTCTTGATGCTTAACCCCTTTACGCCCAGATCTTTCCTTTGCTATATAAAATCGTCTGTTGTTTTGCCCTAAAAAATTTCGAAAAGTATCTTAAAATTTCCCCCAAATTTGCTGTGGGCAAGGATACTAAACAGGTCATATCTATAAAAAATTGCTTGTTTTTCACTAAAAACGTTAATGGTAAACCCAAAAAAATTTCAAAGGAAATTTCGTTATGAGCCCCAATTGGGGTTTAAAAAAAGTCTACGGTAGTAAAAAAACAAGGGTAGGAAAAGGGAAAAATAAAGGAAAAAAGAATATAATAGAAAATTTTCACCAAAGTTCGTATATTTCTTCTTACGTTTTATTAATGATCTATTTATCTTCGCTGATGTTGTAAACATCATTTATAACCAAAACATAAAGTAAATATCATTATCTACCATTATTTTTTCTCTATATAACTAGCTATTTCACCCTCTTCTTTTTCTTCTTTTTCCTAAGCATAAATATTTTTCTTTTATTCATTTCTTTTTTTTTTCTTAACGGTTTTATTCAGGCGTTGTGTCTTTTTCCCATTTTATTTTCCTTCCTCCGTGTGAAAAAAATCGGGCCCTTAAAGTATTTTCCCACATAGAAAAAAGACGCAAGAAAAAAACCCTATCGATAACATTTAAATTATCACGACGTACTACATATTTTTTTTCCTTTTTTGCCGTTCAGGTTGGTTCCAAGGGCCCTTACGTGAAAACCCCTTTTAAATTTCCGCCAAAAATTCTTAAACCCTTAAAAAATTGGGGCCCCAAGTAAGAGTGAAAAAAACAGGGGGGGGGGGCGCGGTTGACAAATATATGTATAATGAAATAATAATAATAATAATAATAATAACAACAATAGAATAATAACAATAATAATAGTATAATATAATTAATACTTGTTCTCTTCTTTTAAACTTGATATACGTACCCAGAAAATAAGAAATAAATAAAGAAAACTCAGCGATAAAACTAAGTCATATTACTGAAAAAAAAACTAAAATGATATGGGTACAAGAATTAAATGGATAAAGAAAATTTGAAATGATAAAAGTTGTGCCCGAAGTAAGAGTGAACCAAGTTGTAACCACTGCCACCTGAATTCACCACTTCGATCCAAGCAAAATAAGGCTAATAATACTACATTAAAACATTTAAAATTTTTATCGCTTTTAGGGGGTTTTTTTGACCCCTAATTTATACAGTTCCAAACCCCAATACTCAAATAACGGTTTATTTAATAGTATAAAAGAAACCCGTACTATTTTTTTCCTTTTGTAAGCATTTATATACGGGACTCAAAAAATAAAAAAATATATATATTTAAAAAAAACAATAAAATAAAACCCTACCACCCGAAAAAAAATACAAAATGCTACAGGGGAAAAAAATTAAATAGATCACTAAAGAAAACAAATAAGTGAGACAGGATCATAAACCGACGCAGAATCTACCATCAAAACGTGCACTGATACAATCTTATAGGCTTCAATGCCACTTAAAACACAACAAACCAAACCCTCACCATAGCTTTTTACCTCAATAAATATATGAGTGAGGTAGCTATAGAGGATTTACTTGCGATATATAGATAAACAAAACTATCATAAGGCTGAGAGAGAGAGAGAGAGAGAGAGAGAGAGAGAGAGAGAGAGAGAGAGAGAGAGAGAGAGAGAGAGAGAGAGAGAGAGAGAGAGAGAGAGAGAGAATGTAATAGGTAAACAACCCATGATAAGTGATATTCATAGACTGGATCTAAACAAACATTATGTGTAAAGGTAACTAAACACAGGTGGGAGGAGGCTAGTTCAACAGGTGCTCTCTTCCCCTCCCTCTACCCCCAACCTCCCTTTCCCCTCCCCTTCCCCTACCTCCAAACCCCTCCCTTCCCTTCCCTTTCCCTCTCTTCTCTTTTAATTTCTATACAAGTTTCCCCCTCCTTTCCTCCCTCCCTCCATATCTACCTACCTCCCTTCCTCTCCCTCCCCTCCCCTCTACGTATGAGGAAAGTCGTGGATAGGAGGAGGAGGAGGAGGAGGGGGTGCCAAGATCTAATTGATTTTCTAAGTAGGTCTAAATTAAAGACCTCATTATCATTATTTGTATTGGCAGTAATAATTGTGGTATTACAATTACAATCTTCATTATTATCATTCATCATCAATACAGTTTCTATTGCTTGAAAACCGTGGTAAATGCAACTTATTAGACCATTGATGAGATAATTTTATATCCAATAACAGGTTATCCTCCCCTCCCCATAACACACACACACACACACACACACACACGTACACACACTCTCCTCGTCATCAGTTAACACATATTTAAGGCGTGCTCACGATTTTGTATGGGGTGTGTGCGTGTGTATGCAACAGAGCGATAACCAGCCGGTCGTGTCTGTGTCTCTCTCTCTCTCTCTCTCTCTCTCTCTCTCTCTCTCTCTCTCTCTCTCTCTCTCTCTCTCTCTCTCTCTCTCTCTCTCAACAAAACCTTCTATCTTACCCCGTTTTCGATTCGCATTCATCATCCATCTTCCTCTATCAAAATCCCGGAAGATCGTATTATCACCTCCATTACGGTTGAAGCAATACGTGCGTTATCACCTGCCAAACAATAGACAATGACACCTTTCCCTTCCATGAGTAGAGTAACCATAAAGAACACGTGAAGCGCCTCCAGGTGGAACAAAAATGAAAGGAAAAAAGAAACCCGAGTATTTCATGACATTAATCAACATTTTCAGATGAAGGTGATATGCGATATTTTTATTATTCGAAGATGTTTTTTTTTTTAGATTTTCGTTTGGGAGAGAGGATAGAGAGAGGGGGGAAAGAAAGAAAGAGAGAGAAAAAGAGAGAGAAAGAGAGAAAGAGGATGAAAAAAGAGAAAGAGCCACGTAACACCGGATAATTCTAGCCAAGAGGAAAAAAGACGACCTCAGGAGAGAAAGGAAAAAAACTAACTATGGGAGAGAGAGAGAGAGAGAGAGAGAGAGAGAGAGAGAGGGGAGAGAGAGGTGGGGGGGTGACGTGATGAAGTGTGAGGAAAGTTGGAAATGAGTTAAAGCGATTTGATTTGAGTGAAAGTAAAGAATCATAATGGAATTGGTTGTAGTGTGAAAGGAACAATAAGATGCATCGTAAAAGAGAAGGTAGCTACTGTGTGATCAGGTAATGGGAGTAGAAAAGAGACACTTGACTTATTCGCTTAATTTTTGAGTTACTTCATTGTCAATCGTCTTTTAGTGTTCCTGTGTGATCTCATGTAATTCTTAACCCCTTGAAACCCAGATCTTTCCTTTGCTATAAAAAAAATGTCTGTTGTTAGCCATAAAATTACGAAAAGTAACTGTATATACCAAATTAGTTAGTCGACAAGGATACTAAACAGGTCATATCTATAAAATATTGCTTATATCCACTAAAAATCGTCTAATGGTAGCCACATTACAATGGAAATTACGTTCTGGGTCTCAAGGGGTTAAATGTATTAACTAGAAAGGCGATACTTGAATTCTAGTATATTTTCTTAGTTACTTTATTGTCAATCGTCTATTAATGCTTATACAATTAATAACCTCTTTGACATTTATATTTGTGTTATATTTGCTATCTTGTTTCTATCCTCATTTCTCCTCCTTTTAAATAAATAGAAACATATTTAAATAACATTATAACTTCTATGATATAATTTTAACGCTTAAGTCTATGATACTATTTGTGGAACATCTGAAAGTCAAACGTATTAATTGACTTAGAAGAAAATAATAAGAAAAGTCTTGTCTTGTGGTTTATTTTTTAGCTTGGAATTAAGAACATAAAAGTCTAGAAAATATTAACATACACTTATGACACTAACATACAGACGGATGAGAAACAATGATTAATGAAAATGAAAAAAACAAATCTGGTCATTGTAGTAATATTTTGTTGTGATCTCTCTCTCTCTCTCTCTCTCTCTCTCTCTCTCTCTCTCTCTCTCTCAAACACGTGAGGGAGAGGGAGAAAAGAGCCATGTTATAAGGTCAGGTGACAGGCATCTTCGGCTGACCTTTGTGTGTGTGTGTGTGTGTGTGTGTGTGTGTTGATTATACATGCTCTATCATCTCTAGTATCTCTCTCTCTCTCTCTTTCATATGCGTAAACTATAAGGATTGAAATAGCACACCAGTCACACACACAGAGAGAGAGAGAGAGAGAGAGAGAGAGAGAGAAGAGGATGAGAGAGAGAGAGAGGTACACGAGCGTCATTAGCCACGGGGAAGAGGTCGAGAGAGAGAGAGAGAGAGAGAGGAGAGGAGAGAGAGAGACAGAGAGACAGAGAGACAGAGAGACAGAGAAAGAGAGAGAGAGAGAAGGAGAGAGAGAGAGAGAGAGAGACGAGAGAGAAGAGAGAGAGAGAGAGGTAACACGATGGTGTCATTAGCCACAGGGGGAAGAGGTCGAAATATGCAATCTGCTTTGTGCTCCCGGGTCACGACTGAAGAGGGGAAAGGGAGGGGGAAGGGGAGGGGAGGGAAAGGGGTGAAGAAGAGTAGGTAAAGGTAGGGGGAGGGGTTGGGGGAGGGTTGAGGTAAGGGGAAACAAGGGGGTGAGGAGAGGGGGGGAAGAGGTATGGGTTAGTCTTGAAAGAGAGAGAAAGAGAGGTTTTGGGAGTAGGTGAAGGGTAAAGTAGAGAGGAGATGAGAGCAAAGGTACGTAATGTTTGTGTATGTTACGTCAGCTGTCACGAAAGCTGTGTGTGTGTGTGTGTGTGTGTGTGTGTGTGTGTGTGGGTATTCATCTAGTTGTATTTTACAGGGCCAGAGCAACGCTCGTATGGCCCCGTCTCCGTATCAACATTTATTTTTCTCATTCATCCTTAGTGTTGGCCGAAACCACCACCCCGGGAGGCGGCTCACAAACCCCCGGCTAACACCCGGTACCCATTCACTGCTGAGTGGACAGGGGCTCGGGTTTTAAGAAGACCGCCCGTCTGTCTTCGCTCCGCCCGGGGATCGAACCCGGGACTTCTCGGTTGTGAGCCGAGCGTGCTAACCCTTACACTACGGAGTTCCCCCTGTGTGTGTGTGTGTGTGTGTGTGTGTGTGTGTGTGTGTACCATTTTCTCTTATATATTAGTGGTGGTGGTATGAAAGCAACCTTAATTTCAAGATGAAGACAAAAGGGAAGAATAGGAACAAAAGTAAAGAAATGAGCTACATAACACAATTGTAGAAGATCAAAGTAAACATAAAATCACAAATAGTTCTCCACATAAAGAAATTTTATATTCTTGAACAATAAAAAATAACGGCTCAGTCACAATTAAAGATTTGAAATAAAATTGCTCACTACGAAACAATGTAAAGTAAATATTACAAAAAAAGGCTTCCACCAGACACAGACAAACATATTAAAAGAATACAAAGACAGAAGTGATGGAACGTCTTAAGAAAATCAGTCTGTCTATCTGTTTAGCTATCTGTCTGTCTGCCTCCCCCCCTTTTTTTTTCTCTCTCTCTCTCTCTCTCTCTCTCTCTCTCTCTCTCTCCTCTCTCTCTCTCTCTCTCTCTCTCTCTCTCTCTCTCTCTCTCTCTCTCTCTCTGACATGTGCTAGAAAGTCACAGCAATGAAGAGTAAACTTTCATACATCTGTCTCACGTTTGGGTAGGAGGGAGGGAGGGAAGGAGAGAGAGAGGGAGGGAAAGGGGGAGAAAATATAGGGAAAAGACCAAAAAGAAAAGCAGGAAGGTAGGCAGACACACACAACAGAGCAGAAAGTGTAAGCAGTTTATGGTTAGCGACAGTGATAAATGGGAGTTGCATTGGTGGGGGAGGGGAGGGGGGAGAAAGGGGAGTGGCAGACAGCAGGTGTTCTGTAGGCTCGGCGGCAGGTGTCTGAGGTGGGGGGACAGATGTGACGAAGGAGGAGGAGGAGGAGATGATGATTTAGAATAGGAAGTGAGAGGCAGAAGAGGAAAGTAAAAGGAGGTAATGAATGAAATGGAAAAATATCACTGCTCATTCCAATAATTTTTTTTTTCTCTCTCTCTCTCTCTCTCTCTCTCTCTCTCTCTGATAATCTGATATGAATTGTATATATTTGAAATTTCCTATTCCTCCTCCTCAACTCAATAAACTTTCATGCATCTTTCTCTCCCTTACTCCTCCTCCTCTTATGTTGTCTGCCGCTAATTGTCACACAGGGAAAAGTTAATGACCCAAAACTACTGGTTAAGCTACTAGAAAGCCGAGGTCTTGTCTTAACTAACGCTAGGTCTCTCTTGACTAAAGCACTTCGTCGGGTTCTTCTCAAGTGGGGAAAAGCAGCCTCCTCTTCCTCCTCCTTCCCTTCCCTTCTACCTCAACTGATTAACGTTCTCATAATGGACTAACTTGTCAACAACATGTCAAGAATTAATCACTTCTTCAGAGAGATGAATTAAGAGGTGCTGACGTGATTCCGATGAGTCTGTATGTCTTCGACGATTAAGATATGGTAAATTGGACTGTGTGGAGTAAATTAATGTATCTATAGCTTATTTAGACGTGTTTTTATGCAACTATCGGCGAGTCCAGGTTTGCATTGAGTAATGCCCCGTCCACACTACCACTCACCACCGTCGGCGCTTGCCGTCGAAGTGTTCGTCACTCAAAAGTGGCAGTGTGGACACGATGCCGACGAGCAAAATGTGACCGTCGGCGCTGCCCGCCAACATTCAGCAGGTTTAATATTGGGCGGGCATGCCCGTCACTCACGGGTCAGCGCCAAACACATGCTTCAAGTTATCGGCAGTTTTCACTATCTAGATATTTTTGCATTGCTATGTACCGTATACCATCAGAACCAAGAAAGTCAGCTGATTACGAATATGTGATCAAAAATGAAATGGGAGAAATAGTTGAGAAATTGCAGCGAGTTGAAGACAAAAAAGTGAGAAAAATGTTTATACACTATTTCTTTTTGCTATATTTTTTTAGAATACACAAAAAGGTTTTCGTATATTTTTCTTGCTTATGATATGCAGAAATGTGTCATGAAGATGATAGTTGGGTCAGTTTTTCTAAACCTCCTGTGGTTATTTCATAATCTCGAGTGAGAGTACACGATATGCAGAAAACATGACTCTCACTTTGAAATCAGGAAGCGCGCTGACCGCCGAACAAAACCGTTCGTGTGGACACAACCCTGGCAACGGCGCTTCCCGTCGGCAAGCACCGACGGTGGTGAGTGGTAGTGTGGACGGGGCTAAAGAATACGTTGCAGTATAGAAAGTAGTTTTTTCTAGTTTTCTCTCAAAGTATATATGGTTAAAAGTTATTCTACGACTTCCCGTGAGAATATCGGGGAAGGAAAGTAGGAGGAAGTGGAAAGGAAATGTCAGGTTTTTTTTTTTCTCTCTCTCTCTCTCTCTCTCTCTGCAACAATGGTATTCCTTTCCTATCGAGACGACGGAAGGAAATGAGGGAAAGTAGAGGAGGAAGATAGAAGCGCGAGGGAAAGAGGAAGGTGGGAAAAATGGAATGAAGTGTTGGGTGGTTACGGGTAGCTACTCGTATTGTTTTGTTCTTCCAAGTTATTTGACTGAGCCAGGAGAGTGTGTGTGTGTGTGAGTGTGTGTGAAAATACCGAATATACATCCAACTCCCTTTATATTTCAATAACTTCCTACATAACAACAACCACCAATGCTTGTTAGACTGAAGTAACTTTACACCTAATAATCCAGAGAACAGAGAACGGAGACATGCAAGACTAGAGAAAACGTAAAAAGCATGGATAACTACTATATTATTTACTTTTTCCACCAATCCATGTACTATCTATGAATTTTATCCAATTATTTAAGCGTATGCATATTTCATTATCGCTACATACTATAAGGGATACGTAACACTAACTGATATTTTTCAACACTTTACCAACTAATATAATTTGTTTTCTTTGTTTTTTACGACAGTTGCTCAGAATCCTGACGGCGGCGTTAGCGATAACGTGCGCCGTACAAGGGGACAAACTACCCAGCGGAGGGCACGGCGGAGGCAACAGACCTGGACATAGCGGCGGGGGCGGCGGCGGGGCGGGCTCAGCGGGGGGCCTGTCTAGCTCGTATAGTTCTAGTTCTTTCAGTAGCGGCGGCGGCAGTTCCTCCGGTGCGCCTAGCCAGTCGTACGGCGCCCCCTCGCAGACACAGACCTCTCAGTCACTTAGTCAGACGTACGGACCTCCTCAGTCAGGCCAGACCCAGACCGTAAGTCAGACCTATGGTGCCCCTAACACACAGGCGCCCTCACAAAACTATGGGGCCCCTCAAGCCTCTTCCCCCAGCCAGGTAAGTCCCCGTGATTTTCTTATATTTCAATTAATTCCGATTATTCGGACTTTTGGCTAATTCGACCCAGGCCTCCCCCCAATTAGTTCGAATTAGAGGGTTTACTGTATCTTCAGCCGCAACACCCCGACCACAGCGATGCACAGAAATCACCTCACCTGAACGAGCAGAAATAGTCTTCTCCAGTACACAAATCATATGTTTACAACAACACTTCTAATAATTAAAACTGGATCTATGTTGATCGATAGCTGGTAAGTAAGTCACATTGACGTACATTCTTCAGTTTGTCATCGATTTTCAACGTTTAAACCTCATTTCAGACTTGAGAAGCAGCTGATAATAGTGATCATCATATGAAAATAATTCCAGCAGCTACATATTCCCGGTGCACTACATACTTGAAAGACCTTAGTACCTCTGTTATGTCCAACCACTCACCACCGTAGCCTCATTATTGTCTTTCATTACTAGTTTCCCTCATTGTAGCCAGAAACATTACTCTAACAATGCTTTTCCTAACTGTTCCACCACCACTACCACCGCAGACTTACGGAGCGCCTCAGGAGAACCTCCAGCCTCCCGGCCAAAAATATGGAGCTCCAAGCCAACCCTCTCAGAGCTACGGAACTCCCCAACAGCAGCAGCAGCAGCAGCAGCAGCAGAGCAACGACCCTCCCAGTCTTACGGAACACCTCAGCAACAGCAGCAACGACCTTCACAATCTTACGAAACACCACAACAGCAGCAGCAGCGACCCTCCCAGTCTTACGGAGCACCTCAGCAAAGACAGCAGCAACCTTCCCAAAGCTATGGAACACCAAAACAGCAACAGCAGCCTTCCCAGAGCTACGGAACCCCTCAGCAGCAGCAGCAACAGCGACCCTCTCAGAGCTACGGAGCACCTCAGAAAAATCAAAACAACGGGTTTGGTGGCGGACGGCAGAACGGCGGTAGAAGTTACGGTGGCGGACAGCAGGGAGGGAGCGGTAGCGGCAGTTATGGCGGCGGACAGCAGGGAGGAGGCAGCGGCGGTAGCGGTTATGGCGGCGGACAGCAGGGAGGAGGCGGCGGACAGCAGGGAGGAGGCGGCGGACAGCAGGGAGGAGGCAGCGGCGGTAGCGGTTATGGCGGCGGACAGCAGGGAGGCAGCGATAGCGGCGGTTATGGCGGCGGACAGCAGGGAGGCAGCGGTAGCGGCGGTTATGGCGGCGGACAGCAGGGAGGTGGCAGCGGCGGTAACGGTTATGGCGGCGGACAGCAGGGAGGTGGAAGCGGTAGCGGTTATGGAGGCGGACAGCAGAACGGCGGCGGCGGTTACGGCGACGACGGCGGTGACATGAAGGTAAGAAACTAATCTTGTAACATTAATTTCATGAACTACTCGACGAATAATTTTCTGAACATAACAGAAGGAGGAACTAAAAAAAAAGGACAAGGTGAAAAAACTATATTTCCCAACAGGGCATGCCGTACGGGTTTGATTACGCCGTGCAGGACGCAAACTCGGGTGTGGATTTCTCGCAGAAGGAGGAGAGCGACGGCGATGTAGTGACGGGCGAATACCGGGTCCAGCTTCCCGATGGCCGCCTGCAAATCGTCACTTACACGGCTGACCACGAGAGCGGCTTCATTGCGGACGTGAGGTGAGCACGACCAGGGAAAACCAGAAGAAATCATTTGAAGAGAAGAATTGAATGGAGTTGCTAGATTAGAAAGAGGGTAGAAAGTTAAGGTTGAAGTCATAAATGAAAAGAGAAAAGTGATGAAATAGGGAATTTTAAGGTAAGAAAAACAGTAATACTTGAATCATCTTGTGGTTATGTCATCTCAAAACTCCTTCTGCTACTCTGTCAGATACGAGGGTGAAGCCCAATACCCTGAAAACAACGGTGGAGGCGGCGGTTACGGCGGCGGACAGCAGGGAGGGGGAAGCAGCGGCGGTTACGGCGGCGGACAGCAGGGAGGGGGAAGCAGCGGCGGTTATGGCGGCGGACAGCAGGGAGGCGGAAGCAGCGGCGGTTATGGCGGCGGACAGCAGGGAGGAAGCGGCGGTAGCGGCGGCGGACAACAGGGAGGTGGAAGCAGCGGCGGTTATGGCGGCGGACAGCAGGGAGGAAGCAGCGGTAGCGGCGGTTATGGCGGCGGACAGCAGGGAGGAAGCAGCGGTAGCGGCGGTTATGGCGGCGGACAGCAGGGAGGAAGCAGCGGTAGCGGCGGTTATGGCGGCGGACAGCAGGGAGGTGGAAGCAGCGGCGGTTATGGCGGCGGACAGCAGGGAGGAAGCAGTGGTAGCGGCGGTTATGGCGGCGGACAGCAGGGAGGTGGAAGCGGAAGCGGTTACGGTGGCGGACAGCAGGGAGGAGGAAGCGGTAGCGGTTATGGTGGCGGAAAGCAGGGAGGTGGAAGCGGCGGTAGCGGCGGAAAACAGGGAGGTGGAAGCGGTAGCGGCGGATATGGCGGCGGACAACAGGGAGGTGGAAGCGGCGGTAGCAGTTATGGCGGCGGCGGTAATTCCTTCGGTCAAAAGCTGAACGGCGGCGGTGGCAGCAGTTACAGCGGCGGTAATAACTTCGGCAGCGGCGGTAGCACAGGTTACGGCAGGAGGAAATAAGTGAAAGACTTTATTACGCAAGATCCTCCTCCTCTTTCTCTTTCTACTAACACGAAGTTCACGTTTGCAAGTCAACAATAGAGCTGCGATATCAGTTTTTTGGATGGCACAAAGAATGGTGATGAAGAGAGAGAGAGAGAGAGAGAGAGAGAGAGAGAGAGAGAGAGAGAGAGAGAGAGAGAGAGAGAGAGAGAGAGAGAGAGAGAGAGAGAGAGAGAGAGAGAGTGCAATATCGAAAAAAAATGTGTGTCTGAACGCCTCCTTCGAAACAAATAATATATATACAAATAGAGCTAATGCTGTGCCAATAGTTAAAATAGTAGTAATGGATGGGAAGTGATAGAGTATGGTATATACAGGGAACGACCAGACAACCGAACTTGGAACTAATGCTGTCAAAGAATAATATTAATAACAATAGTGTTGATAATAAACTGAAGTACTTTTAGAGGATCAAGAAAGCTTTAAACGGATCCAGTTGCTTGTCTCGTCGTCCCAGTTGTGTTGTGATACTCATGATCGAATTCGGATATTTATTGATACTGCAATTTGGCAGCGCAAAGAGACTATTTTTTATACCTGCTTTATGTCTTAGTGTGTTTGTGCCTGCAAGAAAAAAGGTGTCTCTTACAGGTGATTACCAAAAAAACTAACTTATCTGTATTTGTGAAGTCCTTATATACACAACGTACCGGCGATTTTTTTAGGAAGATTGTTGCTTTGCCTAATAAAATTAATGTCGCATGAATCATCGTATTTGACTTACTTGCCCCAATACTTTGTAAGTTAAAACAATACAGTGTACACATCAATGTACTTAGTCTGAAGGGAGAATTCGGTTTGCCCATAGAATACTAAAATACACTTCGCATTTTCGATACACATTTCCAAAACAACAGGCATTCATAAGACACCCTCAAAACATAGGCAGTTTGCATAGCTTGTGACGTCGTGACCAACCACCGCATGCAACAATAGTTTTTTTTCTCTTCAATTTTAAAGTGCATCAAATTATATAGTAATGTTAAAAAAAAAGTCACTATCTTTTCGGTGCACCTGAACTTCATCATTTCCAATAAATGGCTTCTACCAATGATTTCTTAGGGGAAACAGGTCCAATGTGCTCAACGTATTAACGTAGAGTAGCTACACAAACCATTTTTCAAGACCACTACCAGGCTGTCAGCTAATATTATTTATTAATTCGCTGGTTTCAATGCGAGCAACGCCATCTAGCGGCAATCTGTAGCAGGCAGAGCTAGGCAGTTTTAAATACATTTGCATTTAAATACGTATTTAAATATATTTGTGTATTTAGAAATGTATTTATAAATACATTGGTTGTCATGTATTTAAATACAGTATTTAAATACTCATAATATAAAAATGTAAATACTTTTTTATCAGTTAATTTGGCCATAAACCCCCCCCCCACCCCCCCCCACCCCCCCCCCCACACTCACTCCCCCCCAACTATCTGCAACCCTGATGTTACAGTGAACCAGTGTTTCCGCTTCCAAGGAAATTTCCTTATTTTTAGGAAATTTAGACCTGAGAAGGAAATTTCTATGGAAACCCAAAATCTAAAGAAGTCCTACTAAGGAAATCCATTTTTTTCTGACATGTTAAAATTTGTGTATATATTTAAAATGTATTTAAATACAATTGATGTATTTAGTATTTAGTATTTAAATACATTCGTTAAATGTATTTAGTATTTAGTATTTAAATACATTTCTCCCATGTATTTAGTATTTAGTATTTAAATACATTCAATGTATTTAGTGCCCAGCTCTGGTAGCAGGCGAAGATAGATAAAGATAATAGATAGAGAGAGCGAGTGCCCCTCCTTCCCTCCCCCTCCCCCTCAAGGACGCCTTTCCGGGGTCCTTGGCCGCGGCGTGACCCACAACACAATGCTGCCACCAAGCCCTGGATACTCGGCCGCCTTCTTACACTCCGGGCGTCAAGGGACATTTTTTTGCGCTAACCAGCTATTGTGCGGAGGGAAAGTCTGACTTATCTATGTAAATGATAGTTTTCTTTTGATTTCCCAATACATACAATGCACATGATTTGTCTTGCAGTAAATGGCTTATCTCGCTGCAGCAAAAAGCTTTGTTATTGTGGCACAATTTTTTTTTTCCTCGGGAGTAAAAACCTCGGCTGCAAAGAAAACTGTCTGGTGCAGCTGTTAATTATTATTATTATTTTTTGTTGCCTACATGTGGCAATATCTTAGCTGGAGACACAAAAGAGGAAGGGAGGGAGATAGCTCTGACTTCTGCTTTCAAAAGGGGAAAAAATTGGCTACCACTAAAGCTTTACGTATTGTAATAATGTTACTTATATAAATACTTGTTTTCTTATAACTATTATTTCCACATGAATTGAAAAGAAGAACATAAGAACACAATAAAACTAAAAGAGGCCGTGAGACCTACACGTGGTAGCTCCTGTTACTTACACTACCTATATCCACCTTTCATCCCCATCTGTAAAAGTGTCTAGCGTCCTTTTAAAACTCCCTATTGACTCCACACTAACTACCTGGGTCCGTATTCATATTCTTGCTAACGCTTAGCAAAACCCAGTTACTGCTCGAAATTTGCTTTTAAGGCCAGCAATTTGCTGTTAACCACTAGCAGTGTATGCATATTCTTGTGAAGGGGGTTGCAAGTACTGCTAAGTTAGAAGCGGTCAGGAGCACTTCGAACCCCTTAGCCAGAGTTTGCTAGCGGCGATCACCGCAGAACAACAAACCTACCGATGGAGGCGAGGTTTTCGTGATAGAAATTACATTTCAAGAGTACAGTAATGAAATGCCAGACCCTCACCGATATTCTTAACGTCTTATACATGGATTTCTCATTACTAAAACGTTGCCATAGCGAACTTTAATGTTTGTTCTTGGTGTTATTTAGGGCTGCGAGAATTTAAGGAACCATGTGAGCCCTAACGAGGTCCTGTGAGGCTATAACAGGCGTGGCTGTCTTCTTCAGGAAGGTGTAGAAGAGGCGGATGACAGTGTTGTCGTGAGGGATGGACGCCAGCAGGGTGGGCAGGGCAAAGGTGGTGACATTCAGGGCGAAGAGTTAAGAGTGGGAGCAACATGATGGAAGTGGAAGCCTAGACACTGCAGCAGCAAGTGTTCAATGGTCTCTGGGAGGGTCCTTCACCAGGGGGGAATGATTGAGGGTCAGGGGCAATCGCAGGCGGTGCATGTGAGCTTTGTGTGGTTCAGGTGGAGATTGTCGAGGCGGACATCCAATGTTGGCAACTTGGCGGCCGCGGCAGCCACCGGTAGCACCGCCATCATCCATGTGGCAAGTTGATGCTTGACTGAGTTGCCACTAACCGCCAACATCGATTAGTTCATCCCACTTTGTGTTTATGGAATAAAAACTGCTAAAACTAGGGGGGGGGGGGGGGGGGCACTCAGTAGAGCGCATACCTCCGGCCGAATATTTCATAAATTGGTTGCCATGGCAACAGTTGTCAATAGATTTCATCCAAAATTAAACCAGTTCTTCCTTATACCAAATAGACTTGGTATACCGAGTTTGGTCCAAATCTATTCATGACTTTTCGAGAAATCCTGTACACTAACAAACAGACAGACAGACAGACAGACAGACAGATCGGGGTGAAAACATAACTCCTCCAACTTCGTTGGCGGAGGTAATTACAATAAAATAAGTTCTAAATTAACCTTGAAAATATTCGGTAAAACTGCATAAGCACTGCTCCAAGCTTAACTGCATGCCATTACAACAGCATATAGTACGTACTGTACTTCATATCTGCAAAGGTTGCAGTGTACGGTCAGGCCTGTTTAAACCACGTACACTGCCTCTACAAAATCTGAGGTGCCTGAAAAATTCCAAGTCCAAAGGCAAGCGGTCATAGAGGGGATAACAGGGGTAGTGAAAAACCTAAACTAAACCTAACCTAAACTAAACCTAACCTAAACTAAACCTAACCTAAACTAAACCTAACCTAAACTAAACCTAACCTAAACTAAACCTAACCTAAACTAAACCGTACCTAGCCTAACCTAACCTGGCGTATCCTCCTATGGAGTAACCTACTATATATAAGAAAAAAAAGCGCTTGCCTTTGGACTGGAATTTTTCAGGCACCTCAGATTTTGTGGAGGCAGTGTTGTTTAAAAAGGCCTGACCGCCCATTGCAACCTTAGCATATTCATATGAAATACAAATTAAGTGTACTATATGCTGCTGTAATGTCATTCAGTTAAACTTGGAACAGTGCTTATGCAGTTTAACCAAATATTCTTTGTTACTTACGCGCCAAATCATCCTTTGTATCCGATATCTATTCCTACTTTTAGCAGAGTATGGCTACGTTAGCTGGTTAATCCCGCTAACGTTAAAAACATTTGGTCAAAGTTTTATAAATAATTTTTAGACTTTCATTGTTACGTGGGAGTACTTTTAAGCACGGTAGCAAGCAAAAATATGAATACGGCTCCTGGACATTCCGGGGTGAAAGAAGTGAAAATGTTCCAACCAAAACCAGTGAATTTTCAACACTAGACTAGTATCAACAGACCAATATGTATGGAAACTTTATTCAACGTGGAAGTTTATCCGATAGTTTCATCCTGCATGTGTGTTTTACCATCGTTCAACTTCAAGGTTCATTTAATGTCTTTGTCAATCTCTCCTTTCATACTAAAAACGTGAACAACAAATCCTCCCGCTACAGAGGACGTTCTCTCATTCAGTTATCAGAGAAAACGAGACAAATTTGTTTTCTTTAGGGGCAACATCGGTAATATTACGGAATTACGTATAGCCAACTAAGCCAAAAAATGCAATGTACACATACATCTTTGGTCTTCTTGTTAGTGATTTTTTCAATCTTTACCATGTTTGTTCTGGCCTAATCAGTTAATTAAAATGGTATAAAGTTATAAGTCTAGTTTTTATCCTTGTATGAATATTTGTTTCCATTGCGACTGTGTACTTTCTATTCCTACGAAAAAAAGAAGTGTATAAATTGTCAATGATCTTTACCATTCGTTTTCGATGTTTATATATATATTCCTGCTTCCATATAATATGAAACCATTAAAAGTGCAATAATTAAAGATACCACATACTGCATTTCTCTCCCTCTCTCTCTCTCTCAGAAATGCAATCTTAAACGAACATTGAAATTATGGAAGATGTGAACTGAGAGAGAGAGAGAGAGAGAGAGAGAGAGAGAGAGAGAGAGAGAGAGAGAGAGAGAGAGAGAGAGAGAGAGAGAGAGAGAGAGAGAGAGAGGAGAGAGAAAAATGCGGGGGAGGGCAAGGGGGGAAGGGGGGACTGGAAGAGGAGGAAAAATGTCGGCACAACTATGGGGGAAGGGAGAGAGGGAATCAGAGATAAAGGGGAAACACAAGATATATTACAAAAAATGGCAAATATAGTGGACAGACTGTTACTGAGGGCGGCGGTGTTATTTACAGAGATAGTGGAAGAGGGGGAGGGAAAGGGGAGGGGCGGTGGGAGGGGGAGGGAGGGGGACCGGAAGGAAGAACGATTGGGAGAGAGAGAGAGAGAGAGAGAGAGAGAGAGAGAGAGAGAGAGAGAGAGAGAGAGAGAGAGAGAGAGAGAGAGAGAGAGAGAGAGACTGCTATATTTGTTTTATATTAAGTCGATTTGTTTTTTCCCTCAACACTTCTGCTGCAAACGAAAGAAGATGGAGTGCGGTTGGATGGTCTTACTTTATCTATCTATTGGTGCTTTTAATACTCCTCTGATAATCAAAACATAATACTGGACGTGACATAAGTTTGAGACACGTTTGATTAACACAGAGAGGCAAGTGAATATACTAGGATTATTATTTATTAGTGAATGTGTGAGGATTAACGGAGGGGGAAGGACGGTGCAGTGAACAGAAGAGCCGTTTCTTTAGTTCATCTCTCTCTCTCTCTATTTGGCTCATCAAGACTATTATGTGTGTAAGGCAATTTAGATAAGAGATAAGAATAGTTGTAGGCATGGATAATATGTTAAAACTAAGTCTTGATTTGATGATAGAAAGTTACAAGTTAGGTTAAGAATCTATCTAATAATAAAATCCTCGTAATTTTAGAAGGTGAAATACAATTCACGCGGACTGAGAGTGAGATACAAGCGTGAATGGATAAACAAGTGGTGGGTCGTTGGATAAAAATGTTTGTTAGGAGAGAGAGAAAAGGTGTGAAGCCTGTCAACTATCAAGTGTTATCCTATAGACTTTTAACGATACGACAACGAACCATCTCTGCCACAATGCAATAGGTTCCTCTTATCAGTATGGTATATTTTATTATTTATTTTTTACACAGCTTTGCAAAAACCAGGCTAGCTTGATGTGGATTAAAGATAGTCGCATGTATTAATATCCTCTCTGAGAACGCGTGCCACATGGTTAGAGGGAGAATGAGACCAGCAGTTTAAACACAAAATAAGCCAGAATACTAATAATCAGAAGCCTATTAACCATAAGAACTAATGACCAGAATAACCAGTAATAAACCCATTAGCCAAAACTAATCATTGTCAAACTTACAGGATCTGGAGATAGTAGATATTTAAATAAGACCGAAAACTCAATTACAATCACAATCTTAGAGGCTGGAGGTAGTTTTAAGCATTATATAGACTAAACTATTCACAAATAAAAGTCGGGAAGAGCTTATTATGTATATACAACCAATCTTTCAACACGGCTACCTGGAGTATCTGTTAGGAATGATAATCTGAGAGTATCAATATAAGAAGTAACTGAGAAAAAGTAAAGTATTCTGTTATCTTATTTCCGAATACTTTGTTACCAAGTTAATTTCTTTCCCTACATTAAAGGTCAAGTATTCTGTTACCTTACTTCCGCTACTTTGTTACTTTGTTAATTTCTTTCCCTACATTAAAGGTCAAGTATTCTGTTACCTAACTTACCTTACTTCCGATACTGTTACTTTGTTAATTTATTTCCCTACATTAAAGACAAAGTATTCTGTTACCTTACTTCCGATACTTCGTTACCTGGCGTTCATTGTTTTTCCTAGTGAGAAGGAGAGGAAAAACGCTTAAAGAATATGACCAATTGAAATAAAAACGTCTACTCATCACAATATCAGACTTTATTTTTTCTTCTGTGCTTACAAACACATGAGCATCAACACGATGGTCTGGCAGTCGCCGGGTCAGGACGCGGGTGTGAGGGCGGGGAAGCGGACAGCCAGCGACCCGTCCCTCCCTGCTGGCCACCCCGCCCCGCCCCGCCCCGCACACCCGCGCCAACACGACAACAAAAGCGCGCCAAACCACGACTTAACTTTTATGGTGGGAAACAGATTTTTTTATTATTACTATTATTATTTATCTTCCACTGACTCACAAGAATAAATTATAATGCTAGCATGTGGATACGGTATGATGTATGGATGTCAGAGTGTGGATGGGGAGGAAGAAGTACTATGGATGTAGTAATATCATCATCATTATAGCACTTACAGTTCTCTCAATTATGTATGGCGGGCGTATGTATGTATGTCACTCGTATTAACATTGTATAGTTGACATAGAGCACGAAGAAATAATATCGAAATAGAAGAATCAATAACAATTAGGAGGATGGTGATATTATGGTTAACTAACAACAAAGAAAATAAACAATAACATTATAGAAGAAAAAAATAGTTTAATGTATCTGTGAATGCATGTCCACTGCTCAACATTAATAATTTACGCTTCACTTATGGTTTATTATATTTATTTTTTTATTTTGTTTTCAATACGAAGACTTCATACAAAAAATGTTTCATCACATCTCATCGGGGGGGAATATCTGCACACCTTTCGTACAAACACAGCGAGCGACTTTGCGGGGAACGGTAAGGGGAGGGTAGGGGGGCGGAAAAGGGGAGGGGGTTAAGGTAGGGGCAAATAATTATAATTAGCTCAAAATTTGATATCAACTCGTTCACGTGTTTACACAGAAATATATTATGTACACAGAGCACGAAAACGTTCATAATCTTTTATGTTTTGTTATAATAGATCCTGTCTTTGTCTTACATGGAGAGTGGCTTGGGTGGGTAAGTCTTAACGAGCTTACTGAGAAAAGGGCGCCATGGGTGAGGACCGTGAGGTGACCGGCGAACCACCGTCTGTACCGCCAGGAGTGGAGTGATGGGTTAGGTTATGGGTTGTTATGGCTAAGTGGAAGAGGGGAAGGAGGGTAAGGTTTATGGGTAGTTATGGGTAAGTAGAAGAAAGATGTACGGGAGAAATGAGGCAAAGTAATGGGTACGGGAAGGAAAAATGCATCCAACAGGCTCCAGGGTGTGAACTGTTATGAATGTCACGCCAGAATCATTACAGGCTTGGACGACCGTTACTCATGGCAAGGAACGTGATGCTAGATGTCCGGGTTGAAATATTCGCGTTACACACACACACTAGTTTCCCTCAAGACTGCGATTCTAACCTGGCATTATATGAAACATCGTAGGATACAATGTATGTACAGTGATGATGTTGCTTTTTATCTAGTTTTGCCTCCGATGGTTCGTGGAAAAGTATATAGAATAGGAAAAAAAGAAAAAACTAATAATGGTGGGTTAAAAGTAGACACATAAGCTTGCGGAATACAACAGGAAATTTGTAACAACGATATCCTCTAAGTGTTGCTTGGTAGTGAGAATAGGCAAGTATTTACAATGTGTTGAGAATGGTCGTGTGTAAACTGCACCACACACCGCATTGACCCTTTGCGGGGACAGACACGGCAGCCTGTTATGTATGTGTGGCGTGGGGCTTCTTGGCCACGCTCTTGTATGGGAGAGGATGGGCAGGGAGGGCAAGGGCAGCGTGAACTATAATTATATACAAACAGTAATGTACTCAGTCACAAGTTGGCTTAGCGACACTGGGGCAGGAAAAGGGCGGGAAGGTGGGCGCGGGAAGGGTCAGTGGGTAGGTATATTCACAGTAATGTACAGTATATGGAACTTTTACGGTGCATTGTTTATCTATTCTTTCCTGTATGTATGTATGATGAACGAACCTTGTTTTGTGTATGGATGAAATCTTGGAGTGGGTTGTGTGACGGCAAAATAACGATGGTAATGACTGTAATGATAGAACATCCGCGGTAAGAAATGTTGGTGGCGTACGGAGGGAGACAATGGTAAACAGTTACTATAGTGTGAGAAAAACAAAACTACCATGTGAATCTCTGCTTAGCGAAGTGTTTACTGCTTACCACCTCTGCTGATACAAGTTACTGTGTTTGTATGAATTATTATCCTCAAATCGAGTCACCAGCGGCAGCCTATTATAGTGTGACGCTGCGTAAAGTTCGGACCAGCTGTAGCTACGAACTGCCTGCACTCAACAAGGCTTAACACACTTTCTTCAACGATACCAAAGCTTATAACGAGTCTATGGCGATACAAACGAGGCTGAAAATTAAAAAAGTCATCTACCACGTCAATCTTTTCGTTCTACTATAACTTCGTGGCTTTCGAGAACACTGTAATACCTCTTACGTGACGGCTGGCTTAACGATATCTATGAACCTATGAAGGTAATTAACATGGGTACAATAACGAGCTTACTATCACTTATGTTATGATCACCGCATTGACTTTTACTCAATATACTCCTGCATATCACACCATACCTTTACCTTCACCCACAACACTGCCAGGTTCTCTCTTTCTCTCCAGCAATACAATGAAACGAGAAAAGTAATTAGTTGCTAAAAAAAATAACAACTGCTTCGAAAATTAGGCTACAGACACGGCGTTCTCTAGTTAAATGCAACTCTACATACCTTGTGGTTCTTTAGTGACTTTCAGGTTTAGGTGCAACTCCACATACCTTGTGGTTCTCTAGTGACTTTCAGGTTTAGGTAAGTAAAGACGCACTGTTATCACTTATCCATGGCTGATGAGTGTCACAACGAGGTTTTACTGCATAGTTCCATGCAAGGTTACGGCACGCGCTACACTGGTTACTGACTGGCAGTGACTGCCCGTGGTCAGGTGATGTCTGTCAAGTTACCGCTTAGCTAATTTAACTTTTTCCTTATATCTGTTTGTAATTCCCAGTCCCCCAATGAATTCGGCATAGTTATTGAAGCATATTATATTACGTATAGTTTTTTGTTGCATCAGTAATGTGGGATTATTACCACTGTCTTGTGAAGCGTGGTACGTATGCGCGCCTGGAAACAGAGCCTCGTTTATTTTTATTTTTATGGAAGTACAAGGAGAGGTAACAATGCCATATTCGCTTGATTATTTAATAGTTTTGTTGTTGGTCCGTCAGTTGCTGTTATTATCGTTCTTATTAATTTTGTGCATGTATATCCTCGTGTTATAATCATGTGTGTGTGTTATAATATGGTATGTGTGTAGCTCATCTTAAGGCAAAACGTCTCCTTTATCATGTACTTACGAGTCTTTAAATGATATAAAGAGGCGGTTACATACACACATATACTCGTGCACTGTGATGTATACCGCGACGATATTTGAAACAATTCCGAGCTAGAATAATGCTTTGATTAACTCTGCTTGATTCCCGGGAGAGCTGGAACACCGACGAAAAAATGTTGACACCACTTGAACGAAAGAATCGGACAAGTGCTCTTAACATGACCCATTTTTTTATCCCTTCCGTTGACCTCATTACCTCAGGGGACCGAGCCAGCTTTAAACTGCATTTTATCAGGGATCACCAACGAACTAGTCTATAGAGGCCACTCGTTATAAAACAATGGTGTTAAAAATGTTCTTTGATATTTTCCGCCGTCGTCTCCCGGCGTTCCCTGGCGGCTAAGAACACCGACCGACAACCTGCCTCTCGGGACCGGCCTGCAGCCTCGGGTTCCGGGTCAGCCTTGGTGGTGGGGCGTGGCACGCTTTGCCTTCACTTCAGCACGGTCACACTCGCTCCAGGGCGTTATGTAGCAGCAGCGGCGGCAAGCAGGTAAGTCACTCGCTAAACTTAGGCCGTACTAACTATAAACTTAGTGGAGATTACGTTATGAATGAAAAAAGTACTTTTGCTACTGAATATTCTTTCTTTTAATTGAAATATGTAGTGATTATACAATACTGAGTGAAAGAGAGGACCATAACTTAACCACAGAGATACAAAGAGGTGATTGCAGCAAACACTTGTGTCGCGCAGCTGTTGTGTAATGTCTGGACTATCGAAAATCAGTATTTAACGGTCCGCCCGTGGGTGGGCGGCGCCGCGGCAGTGCGGGCGGCCCGGAGGCCTGCTTGCCCGCCGTCAGGGGCGGGAATGAGGCCCAGGCCGCCGCCAGGAATATGTATGTTTCAGGTGTCTTTACATTGCAGTATCAGCAGCCTAGGAAACAGATCTCACTCTTGCTCTCCACTTGACATAATTTGTAGACAGGTACACCGACTAGGCTCCGCTAAGGAAGCCATGTGAACTACAGTACATCAGTCTAAGGTAATATCTACACTTACTACAGGAATCATGATCTCGTCGCCTAAAGTTCACAAATGCAAAGCAAGTGTCGTCTGTCCGTCTCGACCCAACGCTCCGCCCCTCGAGGCCTCCTGCTGGCGGGACTTAATCAGCGGTTCAGGTCGCGACGCATCGTAATCACGCCCAGGTGGTTTTCATTGATGTTGCCTATAATGAAATACAATTAGACGATCTAATTTAGAGACTAACGAATAATAATAATGATGGTGTCAGTTAATTAAGCGCCACACTTTGAGGTCTCGAGGTGGAGAGATGAGTGGAGTGATGGACAGTAACACGCCGCCCGTGTGGCTGGCAGCGTCGCTCACTTATCACAGTCAACTACCACGCAACTGTCACGAAGCTCCCGCGCTCCGAGATGGTGAGGCTGGCTACAGGAGGCGCCTGTTTCACGACTTCACTCGAGGAGGAGGAAAATCAGGGGTGTAGCACGAACACTGCACGACATGATGTGTGCAGCATATCGGCAGTTTTGTGAGAGTGGCTGCGGGGTTGAGGGAGGGATATGGAGGCAAGAAATGTACGCCTCACACACCCTCGAGGCCACACCAGCTGTGTAGGCTTATGGAAACCTGTCTCCGTGCCTGCTTGCGTGTGTGATTATGTTGGTGACTCATGACAACGATGACTGCCTGGGACTGGGGCCTTACCAACACTAGAGGCTCTCAACGCACTGTTTCAGCACCGCCCCGCCGTCCCACTGCCCACCCCGCCACGCGTCACAGGAAGGGTCTGGCCGGGTGCCACGAGTAACAAGGAACTACAGGTCCCAGCTGAAGCTTCAAATAATGGACAGGTAAAAACTAAATCACGGTAACAGAGCAAAGTTGACCACAATCACGTCAGGTTCCTGGAGGTGTATTCCGATGCATCACTGAGTGAGTCTGACAGGGAAGTATGCAATTTTGTGCTAGTAGTAAGAACAATAACAGAAAAATAAGTCACTTCTATCGCCAAGCGTAAACATGGCTTACAAATCATCAAGTCAATGGTTACTTAACGAGAAAATCAACTTGACAGATTTTGTAGTCCTGAGCTCGGGGTGCGAATGACAATGGCGATTCTTTCTTTTTATCAATGTCTAGAATATTGTATAGAGGGCGATCCCATCTTTCCCAACATATCAAGGTCAGTCAGATTGAGATCAATATACAAACCAGCTTGATTGATATCTTCGCTGCGTCTGTCCTGGCCTCCCCCTGTGAGATACGAGACGTGGGTGAGCTGGGGGCGTCTGGGGGCTGCAGGGGAGGCCGCAGGCGAGGCTGCAGCAGTACTGGGGTGAGGGGCTTGACGGCTTCAAACTTGTACTAAACAAAAGAGGCTTCGAGTAATTTATTTAAGTTCCTGGAGAACGTCCACGGTGGGTCCTGATGTGCTCTGCTGAGGGCGTGACGGCTGGTGGGCGCGGCTCGTTGCTCTAAGGCTGACAACTGGTTGGAGTAACTATCTTATCTGTCTTGGGGAACAAAATCATAAGTGTTCACATTGTACTGTTAAGGAACCAGAAGTTACTCTCCTCCACACCAGCGACGATGCTCCGAGCAGTCCCAGTTGACTTACAGTAATTCTCGACTATTCTTTGGCAAAAGTCTCAAGAAGTTTCTCAGACTTCCCATAGAGGCAATGCATTCCATATCTTCTGTGAAAACACATATTCTCAAAATTAACTCAGAAGCCTCACATTTCTTTTCTGTAAACGTAATGCGGTCCTTTGACTAATATCTTTTTATGGCATAAAGCAAGACTGTCATCATCGAATATTACTTAATAATTAACGTCACTTCTACATAATTATACATCTCGTCCTCTGACTCCATTTTTCGGTTCCCTGTGCCAGATTAACTCTGGCTTAGGACGTGACCGGCACGCACGACACTGTTCTCACACACCAAGACCCGAGTCCTTGCATCCATCCACTCCTGTCTCCTGTCAGTGTTCCTCTCATCACGCGTCTCGCTGCGACACATCACCACAACTGGACTGAGGATAAAAACCTTAACTACAATTGCTAAATATGAGGAGAGTTTGGGCGCGTCAGACACAGCAGCGTGGCGGCGGCCGGACGACAGACGCGAAGCTCTCCGGAGCGCCAGGCCTGAGGGCGAGGCGCCGGGGGCTGGAGCAGCAGGTCTTTAACACATTCATCGTAGTCTTGGGGGAGGTGAGGGTCTCCGATGCCTGGGAAGTGAGTCATCGGTGGCGCTGGAGACCTGGATGCTGAGGGTGTGGGCGTTGCGTTGGCTGGGGAGAAACTGTGGTGCTCCGCGCGTTCCGTCCTGCTTGAGGAACGCCTGAGCGGCGGTGATGAGGGTTAGGCGGGGGAGGTGCCCGGCAGAGTTGGTAGTGGTGATGGTGGTGCAAACCCGGTCAGCTGGAGCCCCAGTACAGGGAGGAGTCCTGTAGGATGGGTGGAGGGGAGCAGCCTTCTGCCGGATAGGTCATGTCCGGGCCGCTACTCCTGCTTGGTGGCCCCGGGGGAGTTGGGTTCCTGCTTGATGGAGTTGCTCCGTGCTGCCGCGGACGCGCCGGCCGTCTGGCTGAGGGTGTACAGCGCCGAGATGTGGCGCTCCTCCTCGCTGAGCTGCGAGTTGGCCATGGCCGCCGACATGGACAGCGCCGGGTTGGCCACGGCGATGATGTTGCCCTGGCTGGAGGACAGCACCTGCCGGGGGGGGAGAGCCGTTAGTGACGTTTGTATTGAGACATACACAGACAGACACACACACACAGACTGATAGACATACACACACACACACACACACACACACACACACACACACACACACACACACACAACACGCACCCACACACACACACACACACACACACACACACACACACACACACACACACACACACACACACACACACACACACACACACACACACACACACACACACACACACACACACACACATACACACACACACAACACACACACTCACACACACACACACACACTGTAAGTCTTGTAGTCCATATTTTGCTTGTTGTGTTTCTATGCAAATGAAAATAATTCTAGTACTGCAATGGTTTTTTTTAAGTATAAGCTGAGCGATGTGCGTGTGTGTGTGTGAGTGTGTGTGAGGTACTACATTTAAGCTGAGAGGAGTGCAGGAACGGACGGACGGACGGACCGGAGGGATAGTCTGGGACTCTAGGTGAGGAAGGTCTGAGGTGGAGATGTAGTACTCCAGAGATGGGAAGAAGGACGAGGTCGCCTCACAAAACCTCCCTCACACACACAGGCTGGCGAGGGCGGGGACGGGAGGGACGCGGGGACACGGTGCTATGCAGGGCGAGGACACACGAGGGGAGAGAGAATGGGAGCCGGGGCCGGGGTTAGGGAGACGAGGGGAGGGAGGGGGCGGCGAGGACCCTCCAGCACACTCTCAACAGGTAAAAAGTAACGAGGAATGAACACATTACCTTCCTCACCTTATTCTCTGGGTAGGAGAACATTTCAGAGTAGGTGGTTGGAGGGGACACGAGTCTGCCCTGCGCGGCCATGTTGGGGACCGGCAGAGGGCCTGAGGGCCCAAAGTTGTGCTTCCCCGCCACCCCGTCCTGTAGCATCCCCTGCTGGAGCGGGGCGCGCGGGTAGACAGAAGCGTCTTGGATACGGGCGCCAGTGACAGGGTCTTTCTGTTGGTTTAGGGACTCCTTGACCACACGGAGACCTTCGTCGACTAGAGTGTCCTGCACCAACTGCTGTAGGTACGACTGGTGGCATTAGAGGGGAATGGTGACGGGCATAGTGAGAGCTGAGGCGCGAAGGGGGGGTTGGGGAGGGGACGGGGGGGGGAACATGGGGAAATAAGGGATAGGTGAAGGAAGGAACAACAGGAAGGGTAAGGATAGGTAGGTAGGAGAAAGGCATCAAGTGGAGAAGCCAAGAGTAGTACAAATGGTGGAGGGATAAAGGGGAAATATATAACGAGGATAGCAAGTCAGGATTTAAGACTCCAGAGGGTTAGGAGGAGGTCAGCGAGAGGGTAAACGATGAGGCAGGATGTAGAAGGGTGTGCATGAGGAAGGGTGATGCAGAATAACTCCAGAATGTAAATAAAAGGAAAAAAAAGTGAGATGAGGGAGTGAGTGAGGGAGTGAAAGAGAAAAATTAAGAGATTGTATAAGGAAAAAAAAAAAGTGATAATCATATGAGGGAAGGTGAGAATGATGATTAATATGAAAGACAGAGAACGAAAGAAAGTTAAATAAAAATGAATAAATATAAAGAAATGAGTGAGAGGGGAGAATTTAAGAGGGAAGCAGCAGGTGGCAGACGCAGAGAGGGGGAGAGAGAGGAAGAAGAAAGAGGAAGTGAAGAAGAGGAAAAAAACTTCAAGAGTAAATAATAAAGCAATTTGATTAAGCCACGAGGAGAGAAACTGACACTTCAGACTTGCTTAAAAAAACAGGAGATTAAACTAACGAAAAAGGAAATTGAGAAAAAAAAGAGGAAAGGAGAAATGAGAAGAGAGAAATTACAACTATTCGAATTCATTGATGACATAAGACAAACGAAGGGAATATAAAGAAAGAAAACGGAATGATGTCGATACAAGATAATAATAAAGAATGAAGTAGAGAAGAGAGAAGAGAGCGTTGATCCAACATGATGGTAAGGCAAAGAGAAGGATAATGCAAGGCGATAAAGAACGAAGGAGGGGAAGAGATGAAAAATTAAATTGAGCAAGAGAGAAGAGGAAGACAAAAAAAAAGTATATACAAGGGGAAGCAGGCATCGTAAGAGGGGGACAAAGAGGGGAAAAGAGGAAGATGAAAGCAAGGAAGAGAGAGAGAGAGAGAGAGAGAGAGAGAGAGAGAGAGAGAGAGAGAGAGAGAGAGAGAGAGAGAGAGAGAGAGAGAGAAAATGGAAGAGAAGGATGGGAGAGCGAAGAGGAGAGGGACTAGGCAGGGAAGGAGGAAGGAAATAGGAAGGAAGATGGAGATGGATTGTACAAATTTTGCCGATTAAAATTTATATCCTAATCTAGATGACTTAAACACTAGAAATGAGATAACAAAGAGTGTGTGTGTATTTACCTAGTTGTATTTTACAGGGCCTGAGCTACACTCGTGTAGTCCCGTCTCTGTATCTACATTTCTCCAGTCTTTCGTTCAATTGGTGCACATTATGTGCCGATATCACCTCCTCATTTAGTCCATTCCAAACTTCTACATTTCTATGAGGGAAGCTGTACTTCTTTATGTTGTTCAGGCATCTTCCTTATTTCTAGTTTTTTTGTATGTCCTCTTGTGTATCGACTTTCTCTTTGTTTCCGAGTCAGTAGTCTATCATTGTCTGTTTCTTCCATCTTAGTTACAAGATTAAAAAATGGTTATTAAGTCTTCTCTTTCGCTTCTCTGCTCGAGTGTTGGTAACTATACTATCTTCAATCTTTCCTCATAAGAAAGTTCTTCTGGCTCTGGTACCATCTTTGTTGTCATTCTCTGTATCCTCTCCAACCTTTTCACATGCTTCTTTTTATAGGGGGACCATGCAATGGCAGCATATTCCATTTTTGGTCGGATCATTGTAGTAATGATCTTTCTCATCATATTTTTGTCCATGTAATGAAGGCCACTCTAATATTCTTCAACATCCTGTATGTATCTCCAAATATTTTATTTATGTTTTTCTGGTTGTAGGTTATTCTGCATTATCACTCACAGGTCCTTTTCTTCATGAACTTTTGTAATTACTTCATTTCCCATTGTATATAGCCATTTATATCTCTTTCGCTTTCTCCAATTTTTATCACATGACACTTATTCACATTAAATTCCATTTCCCATCTTCTGCTCTATTCGTAGATCTTGTTCAGGTCATTTTGTAGTGTTTCACAATCTTTATATATATTTTTTCTCTAAAAAGTTTTGCATCATCCGCAAACAAACTAATATAACTTTCTATTTCATCAGTCATGTCATTGACATAAATCGTGAATATTATTGGTGCCAACACTGACCCTTGTGGTAACCCACTAAATACCTTTCTCCATTTCGATTTTTCAATCTTTACTATTGTTCTCATTTCTCTTCCTCTCAGATAACTTTCCATCCAGGTTTTGATCATTCCTTTGATTCCTCCTATATTTTCCAATTTCCAAAGTAGCTTCTCATGTGGAACCTTATCAAATGCCTTTTTAAGATCTAGATATACACAATCTGCCCATCCATCTCTTTCTTGTGTTGTATGAATTACTCTTGAGTAAAAGCTTATTAAGTTGGTCACACATGATCTCTTTTTCCTCAAACCCTACTGCCGGTCTGTTATTATACCTTCATTTTCTAAGAATTCCGTCCATTGCTTCTTTATTATTTTCTCCCATATCTTGCATACTGTGCTAGTCAATGGCACTGGTTTATAATTTAATGGTTCATCCTTCCTCCCATTTTTATATATTGGCACTCTATCTGCTCTCTTCGACTCCTTTGGCATTGTTCTCGTTGTTAATGAGCACTTT
>JACEEZ010014269.1:7500-12500 GCA_016584305.1 Chionoecetes opilio | reverse complement strand
GTGTCGTGTGTGAATGGACGTCCTCAAATATTTCATTCATATATACACATATAGACATATATACACACACATATAATCGTCTTCATAATCAAATCAACAGAATACACACACCCACACAACCACACCACCACAACACACACACACACACACACACACACACACACACACACACCACACACAACACACACACACACACACCACACAACACACACAAACACAACGTCTTCATATCCAAAACCAAAAACAAACCAACCCACCACACACACACCTGCACACCTCCCCCTCTCCCCAAGACCCACCTGTGAGGGCGAACTGGCACCGCTGTAGGAGAACTGTGAGTCGGAGTCCTCGCCCCGCTCCCTGTCCTCGCTACACACGGACACACGGTCACTCTTCGCCCTGATGCCGCCACAGCCAAGGCGAGGTGGGGGAAGGACGAGCGGGCGGGAAAAAAGGGAGAAAACATTTAGTTAGTGAGGTTATGTGTGATTTTTGCTTCTGTGTGTATGACGTGTTTTGTTAACATTTTCTGGAAACAATAATATTCATAGATGTCACTAATATTGTGTACTTGTTCTGAAAACAGTATTATTTACATATGTCAATAATATATTTTTGTATTTGTTCTTAATTTTCTTCTTCCTTCACTAACATAAACAACACCACCACCAATAATAACAACAATTACGACTAATCCTCTTTCTCTTAATATACTACTACTACCACTACTATTACTACTACATTCAATGAGTTAAAATTACTAAAATTTGAATTACTACTTAAATATTTTTGTCTTCTCACTGTTTTAAGATTTAAATTGATAACAGTAAACAACAGAAAAAATATTTAGAAGGATCATCACAGCCTAGGTACCAGAGGGTAACAATGTTAACTTGTGATGGGGGGGGGTCACAACCAAGAAAAACACTGTACAAATTTTCTATATATTGTTTTGGCCGGAAAATGTTGGAACGCATTACCAGATGACATCAAAACAGCAAATATTCAATATATTTAAATTTACACTTAAACAGTATTTATATGGCCAGTCAAGTTTTATCAGATTGAACAGGAAAAAACAGTAAATTTGTTGCTCCTGAAATTTAGTTACTTTTTTTATATGAAAAAAAAAACATGTTTTCACTGCAGTTTATATTTTTGTATGTTAATCTTTAATTGTAAATTATTGCCGTATCGTATTCGACATTTAGAATTATGTAATGATTTTATGTCTGCTAAGGAGACTCATGCTCAGCACAGACTAATGCCTATAAAATGTGTATATATTTATTTATGGGTATATAATTGCTATTTGGCAATAAACTCTATAAACTACTACTTTCACTATTTCTACCACTACAACTACTACTAGTATAACCATAGCGAAATCTACAGCACTTAGAATTAACACACACACACACACACACACACACACACACACACACAACACACACACACACACCACACACACAACACAACACACCACAACACAACACACAACACACACACACACACAAACAAACAAACACTCAAAGAGAAATGAAAAGAAAAGAATGAAAAGGGACATTTATATAAGCTGACCATTACATCCGTCCACCCTTTCTCCTCTCCCCTTCCTTCCCTTTTCACAAACTGTCCCTTCCCTCCCATACCCCCTCCCCCTTTCCTTCCCTTGCCCCCTCTCCCTTTCCCTCTCTCCCCCTCCTCCTCCTTCCCATGGGTCAACCTGTTCCTTTAATCAAAACTGACGGGGAAAAAAAGAAAGAAAAAAAACATTAGGGACTCAACAATCTAGTCATAAAAAAATGGAAAATGAAAAAAATAGACTTACTGGTATATTAATGAAAGGGTGAGAGAAAGAGAAGGAGGAGGAGGAGGAGGAGGGAGGAGGAGGAGGAGGAGGAGGAGAGGAGGAATAAATGCATACATAGGAATACATAGGAAGAACAGAAGAACAGGATGATACCAGGAGAACTATTGTCTATAACGAGGGTATCTGCTGAACTACATACTACTAACTATAAACTACATGAAGAGGACCAGTTGGGAAAAAGGATAGATACCATGTCCCTACGAGATGAGGAAATGGAAGTGTTGTAGTGAAGAAATGACGAGGCTATAAAAGTATGCTACACTACAACTACCACTACACTAATTATAATCGATTCGGGGGACGATATAATATAAATTCGCAGGGAAGGGGCCATATCAAAACCCATTTTACTTTACAGTACGTCGGTTAGTCTGTGGACAAGGAAGGCGAGGAGGAGGGGGGAGGAGTGAGAGGAATGAAGCAGGAAAATATGGAAAGCAGTGGTTGTGAGTTATGGAAGGTTGGATGGTTATACTTTTGAGTTCACCTAACCATCCCTCTCTATTTTTATCCATCTTTGCTTGTTGGTTATATTATTATAGGGCTAGATGAAGAGAGAGAGAGAGAGAGGAGAGAGATGAGAGGAGAGAGAGGAGAGAGCGAGGAGGATGAGAAGAGAGAGAGAGAGAGAGAGAATGGTAACACGCTGCGGATAATTATGACGTTCAGAAAAAAGAAGAATGACACAGCATTCTCTCTCTCTCTCTCTCTCTGTCAATCTCACCCATTCCATTGCTTATTAGTTTTTTTTCTCGTGTGTTTTTCCTCTCTCTCTCTCTCTTCTCTCTCTCTATCTCTCTCTCTCGCTCTCTCTCTCTCTATCTCTCTCTCTATCTATATCCTTTCTCTCTCTCTCCTCTCTCCTCTGTCAATCTCACCATTCAATTGCTTATTAGTTTTTTTTCCTCGTGTGTTGTTCCTCGCTATCTCTATGTACTCTATCGCTCTCTCTGCTCTCTCTCTACTATCTCTATTCTCTCCTCTCTCTATCTCAATTTCAACCATTACATTGCTTATAAGTTTTTTCTTTCCTTTACATGTTCTCTCTCCTCTCTCGCTCTCTCTCTCTCTGTCTCTCTCCTCTCTCTCTCTCTCTCTCTTCTCTCTCTCTCTCTCTCTCTCTCTCTCTCTCTCTCTCTCTCTCAAAAGTCTCTACAAAACCACACGGCAAAGAATGTTCCTCCAAATTCAGAAATTAGCGGCTTTTAGTCACCAAGGAGAAATTCTCAAAAAATGTCCACAGCGCGTGTCGATAGTGGCTCACTTTTATTTACCTTCTCCCACTTTTATTTCCATCCCTACTCTCTCTCTATCTCTCTCTCTATCTCTCTCTCATCTCTCTCTCTTCTCTCTCTTATCTCTCTCTCTCTCTCTCTCTCTCTAAACCAGTTCGCATTATCACACTCAAGTTTTCTTTCCATTAATTTGTAGTTAGTGGGAGAGAGGAGCAGAGAGGATGAGAGAGAGACGGAGAGAGAGGAGAGAGAGGAGGAGGAGAGACGAGAGAGATGATGAGGGAGCTGAGGATGGTCCCTGGACGAGGAGAGAGAGAGAGATACGAGATGACGAACGAGAGAGACGAGAGAGAAGAGGAGCAGAGAGAGAGAGAGAGAGAGAGAGACTGCGTGTGTGTGTGTGTGTGTGTCGTGTGTGTGTGTGTGTGTGTGTGTGTGTGTGTGTGTGTGTGTGTGTGTGTAACTGCCTCGTGTGCACTACTTTGTGATTGTGTGTTGTGTGTGTGGTGTGTATGAAATAAGGGGTTTTAGGAGGTTGTAGAGATTTTTACTTACGCCTTCAACCCACTCTCTCCCCCACCCACGCCCCACAGAGGAGGGGGGGTTGTTTTGTATGTGTTGGGGTGGGAAGGGTTGGGGGGTTGGGGTATTGGGATGACTTGAAGGGGAACACAAAGATGCGATCAATCGAGGAACTCCAGTCGGCAATGTCTTTAAATTTTTCCATCCTTTTTTTTTACCTCTTTCTCTTTACGGTGGAGGGGGAGGGATGGAGGGAAGGAGGGAGGGATGGAGGGATGGAGGGAGGTATGGAGGGAGGTATGGATGGAGGGATGGAGGGAGGTAATGGAGGGAGGTATGGAGGAGGGATGGAGTGGAGGTATGGAGGGGATGCGAGGGATGGAGGGATGGAGGGATGGAGGAGGGATGGAGGATGGAGGGAAGGGAGGGACTGAGATGAAGGGATGGAGGGAGGTTCTGGGGAGGTATGGATGGAGGATGGGGGAGGTATGGAGGGAGGTATGGATGGAGGGATGGAGGGAGGTATGGAGGGATGGAGGGATGGAGGGATGGAGGGATGGAGGGATGGAGGGAGGTATGGAGGGATGGAGGGATGGAGGGATGGAGGGATGGAGGGAGGATGGAGGGAGGTATGGGATGGAGGGAGGGAGGGATGGATGGAGGGATGGATGGAGGGATGGAGGGATGGAGGGATGGAGGGAGGGAAGAAAGGGTGTACTGGAAGGTCTCATTTTTCCACTTGAGGTTTCCACTACTCAGTCCGATTGATTCCTTTGCCTCTGTCTCCCTCCTTCCTTCTCTCCTCCCTCTCTTTTTCCCCCTTTCTCCCTCTTCCATTTTTTTTCGTGGTGCAATTTTTCAGGGTTTCTCAATTTTTTTCCCTTCCCTCTTTTTTCCTCCTTCTCCTCTCCTACTTCTTCCTCAACCTCCTTCTTTTGTCTTCTTCTGCTCCTGCTCCTTCTTCCTTAACTCATACCTCTCTTAACTACCTCCCCCTTATTTCATCCCTTTCCTTTCCTTTCTAGTACACGTTTCTTATACTTCTTATTTCTCTTCGATATATTTTGCTTTCCTTTTGACTTTAAATCACGATTGACAATATTCATTTCTTTTTAGCAACATCAGGGTTACGAATATACTTTATTTTTCGATGTATATTTTTGGGGTGATTTCTGAGATTATTTAATCGTTTTTCATATATATTTATTATCATTTCTAATTATTCTCTCCACCAACTTCACTTCCTCCTTCTGATGACCTCACATTTAACACCAAAGTGCAGAGGAGGAAGAGAGATGGAGGAGGAAGAGGAGGAGGAGGAGAGGAGGAGGAGCGAGAAGGAGGAGGAGGAGGAGGAGGAGGAGGAGTGA
>JACEEZ010014269.1:2500-5000 GCA_016584305.1 Chionoecetes opilio | reverse complement strand
CTACGTCCCCTCCTCCCGCTTTCTCTTTCTATTCTTCTTCTTTTTCTTTTTTTCTCGGTCTTTCTCTCTCTCCTTAGCGTCCTTTTCATCGTTGCTGGCGTGTGTGTGTATCTTAGAACGGGCGGGGCCTTTGTGGGCGGGGTTATATTAATGGTCTGGAGTATTGGGTAAGGCTGGGAGGGAGGGAGGAAGGAAGGAGGAGAAGGAGGAGGAGGAGGAGGAGGAGGAGGAGGAGGAGGAGGAGGAGGGAGGAGGAGGAGGCAGGAGGAGGAGGACGAGGAGGAGGAGGAGGAGGGGAGGAGGAAGGAACTGGACAATAGGTGGTGAAAGGAGACTTAATGGAATAGAAGTTGATCGATTATTAGAGCTGATGTGATGACCCTTTCCATCCACTATGCTTGCAATATATAGCCGCTCACTTTGCCTCCACCCATACCGTCCCCTGCCCTGCTAAAACCGCCCATTGTGGAATACTAAGGTGGAGGAGCGGAGAGAAAGGTGGAGGGAATCAAGAGTGGAGAAGGAGGAAGAAGTGGGACATTTAAGTCTGGTTTTTGTTGGGGGGTGGAAGGGTGGAATAAGGTGGTTGGTTGTGCAGGAAAAAGGGGTAAGTTAAGTGGAGTAGGTGGAAGAAGGGTAATGGGTGGAAGACTTGAATGGCCAGGAGTGGGTGGAAGTGTATGTAGCCCAGGAAACAACGAGGTAGTTTCTTTGCATACAAATGATCACTTTCCAAAAAACCAACGCACACTATTGTGGTCTGTAAGTCTTGAGAGGAAGATGGGGAAGGGGAGGGGGGAGGGGAGGGATGGGAAGGGGAAGGGGGAGTGGAGGGATGGGGAAGGGGAGGGGGAAGGGAGGGGGGAGGGGAGGGATGGGAAGGGGAGGGATTGCTTGTGAGGCCTTGCTGAGGGTAGGGAGGAGGAAAGGTAGAGGAGGAGGAGGAGGAGGTGTCTACTCGGGGAAGATGGAAAAGAGAGAGGAAGGTAAGGGAGGTAGAAGAAGAGTCATACGTTAGTGCTTTACCAATTGCCTTTTCGAATTTGGAATAAGAAAGGACATATACCGCATTTACCTATTCAAAAAACGTAACAAATGGTCTACTGTTGTCTCAAACTATTCCACGAGAGCCAAGGTCAACAGGTAAAATATACACCTGCACAATAATGATGTCCCTTCGCCCTCTTATCAACAAATCTCATCTAAAAAAAGCAACGATGGTTTGATCGACTAATATTAAAGTGGTTTTCACTATCCTATAACACAAACAATTAAAATTTTCTTGTTTTTCAATTTTCTTTATTGATCTCACTATATAATCAACGTCTTTGTATAATGAGCTTAAATTACAAACACACAAATTAACATTACTACCTATGGATCACTATCAACAACAACTTAGGAGAAACAGCAGAAGCAGTAGTGGCAATGACGCATCCTGATAAGTTATAAATCTCGCGTATCATTGTACTGCTAAAAAATAAATTAAACCACACCTGAGATGCCACCATTAGTAGTAGTTTGTAGTGCAAAATACTATCCCACCGCTGCCACCAATAATGTGGGTCCAAAATTAATGCGTGTATACTGTATAGCCCATCATTAATATCATTCAAATATTGCTAAGAAATTGTAACAAAAATATAGTGAACCCGTAAATCTAGTATCTTGACCGCTTAAAAACTAAAACATCACAAACAATAATAATAATGATAAGAACAATGATAACATTATGTAACAACAGAGCATTGATATTGCCTACACTAACAGCCAATGAGTGGAGTCGCCAGGGAAACAGAGGGAAAGTTCCGGTCTGAGAGCAAGGACTAGCGCGTCATGGTTCTTCCCGTCCACTAAAACAAGACCAAAGACAGTGTTGCAGATAGACTAAGGGAGTCACCACGCCGCAACACCTCTCTCTACCCTACACAGAGCCTGGAAACACCTAACGAACACCTCACACTCCCTTATCGGCGTGTAAGACTATGCCTTCTAACATCACATCGCTGGGAAACAAATGGCTATAGGGTACATGGCTCACTATTCACTGTCATCTTATTATGGGTATTAAATTAAGTCCTTTAGTCCTTTTCCCGCTATAGGTAACACTTGGAGGTGAACATATCGTAGGATGTCTCACTGAGGAGGTTGTGAGTGCGTTGTCTAAAGGTTCCAAGATTGCGTTCTCTTCTCTTCTCCTATTTCTTTGTTTTCGTGAACCCAATAGCGTAATGCAAGATGATGGTGGTCGTCTCCGCGAAAACAGATCCGTCAGAAAACAGTCCTTTAGAGGTCACTTCGGGTAAACATGGGGAGGAAAAAGGAGAAAGGAGATCGAAGGATGGAGGAGAAAGGGAAAGATAAAAAAAATGAAAGACGATTGACTGTGGGAGGAGAAGAAAGAAAAAAGGGCTTCGTTGGATTTTATAAAGACACACACAAGCGCGCGCGCACACACACACACAAAGAAGAAGAAGAAGAAAAAAAGAGGAGAGGTTTA
>JACEEZ010014268.1:0-11892 GCA_016584305.1 Chionoecetes opilio | reverse complement strand
CTAAGCTCTCGGTAAAAGGACAGCCCCACGCTGCACCCACAGGATGCAGTACATGCCCAGCAATAAATCTATCGAAACACCCAAAAATCTTCAAGTACTAATATCTCCTGTGTTTACATCCTTCTGATCTGCGTGCGGGGAGAGCGCTGCTTTTGTACGTCACGAGCCTGCTGCGCATCGTCTGCAAACCTTGAGGAGTGTTTGAGAACTCGGGGAATTTGCATTTTGATTACGGATTATTTAAAAACGGCTGACTGGATGCAAAAAGTGACGACGTATTGTTGATAGTGTTACGAACGCGCCACAACTCGAGCTCAGGTTGAGGTTGAGGGATGGTGAGTGGGTTGTTGTGGCCAGAAGAGGAGGAAGAGGAGGAGACCACGTGGACCCAAGGAGGCGAGGCATAAGACTGGGAAAGGATCTCTGGCAGGAAACCACCCGAAGGATACGACGCGTCGCCAGGAAACAGGGTTACGGTAGGGCTAGTGGTGGTTCACAGGCAAGAAGGGTGGAGGAATAGTCCCCTGAGCTTGGGTGAAATAGGTAGCAGTGGCCGTGGGTTTGGCGAATGGCGGGCGCGCGTGGGGTGGAGGCCGTGAGGGTAACCAGTGTCGCCTTTTTCCCACCATCCGGTGGCATAGTGTGTTGAGCGTGGTGACTCTGGTATGTTATAAGGTGCATAACAGTGACTAGTTGCAGTGGAGGGAACATTTGGGGCTGCGACGGTCGCAAGTGATCGGGCCTATGAGGAGGGGCTGTTGTGTCTCACGGTGAGCGTGAGGTTGTTCCTGTAGTGTTTACCTAGTACAATTATAGTCTGGAAAGGATACGAGTGTGTTATTCCGCATGTGCCTGCCTATGTGTGTGCCGTGGTGGTGATGTGCCCGTGTGAGGAGCCCGTGCTCAAGGCCTTAGGGGATTCATTGCGTCTGGTCCCGATTAGACACATAACCGGACTGAGCCCGATCATTCCACGCGTCTGAAGCCAGCCAGCAAGAGAGGCAAGTCAGTTGGGCGGCTGTGGGAGGGCGGGTTTGCAACATTGGTGTCAGAAGTGGGGATGTTGTTGTGTGCTCTGGTCGGCGCCGTAGAGTGATGGGCCAAAGAAGTACGGGCACGGGTCTAGAAGTACGGCAGGCGCGTCAAGGGATACGGCACACCATGCAGGACGGAAGTGGTGAAACAGCCAACTCTGGCTGACATCTTGCAGGTATTACGAATACAGGCGTGTGCCATTACCAGACAAACAGAAGCTGTTGACAGTTTTAACACGCAGACGGGTCTAGAGGTACGACAGGCACGCCAAGGGATACGGCACACCATGGAGCTCGGAGGTGTTGAACAGCCAACTCTGGCTGACATCTTGGGGGAATTACGAGCACACGTGGAAATGACATGGGCTCAAACAGAAGCCATTGTTCAGACAAACAGAAGCTGTTGACAGGTTTGACACGAGGGTGTGTGAAAGTTTCGACGCCCAGGCAAGGCTGATAAATGAGGGTCCAGGCCACTACAGTTGGGAGGATGGCACCGAGGCAGACGTCTTGACGCCAGAGCCGTGTGGCAGTGAGGATGACGAGGAACGCACTTTTTGGCCGGAGGAGGAGGGCGCGGGCGACATGGGGCTGGTTCCTCTAACCAGCCTCGAACCCAGCGAGCAGGCGGCAGCAGAGGAACCTACCTCGGTACCAGTTGCCGTGGGTGATATGTCTGAGCGTGTGGCTAGCGCTGGGGCCGCGGCTTGTGACCCAGTCGTGGGTGTGATTGTGAAGGACGAGTCTGGGGGGGAGAGCGCGGCCGCGGCCTGTGAGCGTGAGGTGGTGCGTGTTGTCGAGTGTAAGGAGAGTGTAGGCCTACCCCTCTCGCTACCCACCCCACCTAGCTCACGCGAGCCTCCGCCTCATCGTGCGGGCCCGAGTGCACGTCAGGAATGTGGCGACTTACGGACACAGGCCGCGGGAGCTGGATGCGCCAGTGTCGTGGAAGGCCTGTCTGGCCCGAGTCGCGGCGTTGGCGAAAGGCGTAAAAGGCAAGAAAGGCCTGTCTGGCCCGAGTCGCGGCGTTGGCGAAAGGCGTAAAAGGCAAGAAGGGCCTTGGGGCTGGCCGGCGCGGCAGGAGAGGCGTAAAAGGCATGAAGGGCCTGGGCGGTGGCCTGCCTCTCAGACGGGTGCGGGCCAAGAGCCCACTGTGGAAGGGCAAGAAACCCACTCGCTTCGCCTCGGCATGGAAACCACCGGAAGAAGAGGCGCCGCCGGAGTGAGCGTGGGAGGTTGCACGCAAGCATTGGAGGCCTCGGAGCGCCAGGACGAAAAAGGCGCCACCTATACCTGCCTCCGCCGTGCTATCGGGGGAACGAAGAGCAGTTGAGCTACTCCTGCAGTGTGTGGCCCCCGCCGAAGCTGGTACAAGTGGCGGTAACTGCTTGTTACGACGGTGGGGGGTTGCACCGTGCCCGCTTCCAGGCAGTGCCAGCCACAGCGTGCTGCTGGTAAGTCCTGTCGCACCGTCACCGGCGCCTTGCAGTTGGAGGGCATGGTCGATCGGGAAGTCGTGGCGCCTTTGCCGCGGAGACTGGAGCAGTGGAGCCGGGTTAGAGCTGCGGAGGTCCAGTGGAGTGTGAAGACTCCTGGGCCGTGGTTACCTCTGAGGTGGGCCAAGGGGTAGAGGAAGTCCCTCTGTGGCCTGTGGCGGCCGCTGTGTTGTGGCACCTGGTTGAGGTAGCAGCTGTGTTCCTGCTGGTGTGTCTCGCGTGGAAGAAGAGGGCGACCTGGTGTGACTTTCCAACACTGCAGTGGCGGGCTGGTGGATGGCGGTGGAGGGACTTGCAGTTGTGAAGCCTTGGGGTGGTAATGTTTGGTAATAGGTGGTTTGTTTAATGATGGTGCGAGTTGCCCTTCATTTGAGGATTTTGTGTTATATGTGCATGTAACCTTGTATTATGATTTTTCTGTTTCTTTTTAGTTTTGGCTGGCCGAGGTCGGCCAGTTTTTGTGACTGGAGGGCAGTGTTACGAACGCGCCACAACTCGAGCTCAGGTTGAGGTTGAGGGATGGTGAGTGGGTTGTTGTGGCCAGAAGAGGAGGAAGAGGAGGAGACCACGTGGACCCAAGGAGGCGAGGCATAAGACTGGGAAGGATCTCGGCAGGAAACCACCCGAAGGATACGACGCGTCCGCCAGGAAACAGGGTTTACGGTAGGGGCTAGTGGTGGTTCACAGGCAAGAAGGGTGGAGGAATAGTCCCCTGAGCTTGGGTGAAATAGGTAGCAGTGGCCGTGGGTTTGGCGAATGGCGGCGCGCGTGGGGTGGAGGCCGTGAGGGTAACCAGTGTCGCCTTTTCCCACCATCCGGTGGCATAGTGTGTTGAGCGTGGTGACTCTGGTATGTTATAAGGTGCATAACAGTGACTAGTTGCAGTGGAGGGAACATTTGGGGCTGCGACGGTCGCAAGTGATCGGGCCTATGAGGAGGGGCTGTTGTGTCTCACGGTGAGCGTGAGGTTGTTCCTGTAGTGTTTACCTAGTACAATTATAGTCTGGAAAGGATACGAGTGTGTTATTCCGCATGTGCCTGCCTATGTTTGTGCCGGGGTGGTGATGTGCCCGTGTGAGGAGCCCGTGCTCAAGGCCTTAGGGATTCATTGCGTCTGGTCCCGATTAGACACATAACCGGACTGAGCCCGATCATTCCCACGCGTCTGAAGCCAGCCCAGCAAGAGAGGCAAGTCAGTTGGGCGGCTGTGGGAGGGCGGGTTGCAACAATATACTCGTTAATGGCTATGATTTGATTGCATTAAATCAGGAATGATGAAATGGTCTGGACAATTACTTTAAGCAGCAGCCTGTCACGCTGCCAGGCGCACGATTATCATTTTAAGCTGTGAGGGCGCGCCGTCAACAATACGAGTACCATGACTGTGCTTGTGTGTGCTGTGGCAGACTGCAACTCTGATTCAAGAAATTAAGTAGAAAAACATCCATGTATGGCTGAAGTTGAAGGCTGGGTAATATTTCCTTCAGCTAAGAAAGAACCATAACAAAGAAAGCTGGAAAAATAGATGTAGCCCATGGAGGTTATAATAGGAGGCGGCGGCATGCCGCGCATTCCCTGTGTTATCGGGTGCAGCCGCCCGCCCCGCCCCAATGCGGGGAGATTAAGTACATTTCAAATGTATAAGGGATAAAATACGTGCATATTAAACATAAAAGAAAATACTTCACCAAGGTAAAGTGTCCTTGAAAGTGGTTGCTAACATAACCAGTCAGATAGGATGGCGAGTCACCTCCGCTCCCCTCCTTTCTTAAAAACCTTCTTGAAGTAGAGGGGACGGGTGGAGGATGTACCCTAGATAACAGTAAAGTCGCCAGGACAACTTTTTTTCAGTTTACAGACGTGTGGTGGCGTTAATACTTACATTTCTACATCCATGATTTCAGGAAAGTTAGAAGAGGCTATCTGGAGAGTCTGTGTCATTAAAGTGTGTCTTCATCTGTGTCATAGTAGGGCTATAAATGAACAAATGACAAAAATATCTACAAAGTGGCTACCAACAAAAAAGTTGCCATCGAGTGTGTTTATGTTCTGAGTGTCCTCCGCAGCCGTCAGCGCCCAAAAAAGCAAACGCGTAGTGAATTTGAAACCGTATATTTTAAGTCCCCTTAGAGCTAGTGCACTAAGCTATAGGATAGGAAAGATCGCCACCCAGGGCAAACCCTGGGTATACAGGCAACCATTCCAACATCTGGTAATACATTACCAGGCTACACATAGATAAATCTGAAAAAGAAACATACGTCTGGCAACGCCGTGCCATCTGACCGAGGCCGGCTGTCCGCCAGCCGGATCGGAGCCATCATTCTCTTTTTTGCCTTCATCACATCAACACCTGCTGCGTCTCCTGTAACACGTGCTGTTTCTATTCAGGCCATATGGTAAGCACCTGCTGTTTTTTCGTGTTTACGTGGGTGTGTGTGAAGTTTTTACCCATTCATGCTTCGTAATCCTTCTGTAAGGTTTTACGGGCATGAGTGTAGTTTATTCTTTATCCCTGGCCGGGGCCAGCTGTGTCTTAAATATTTTCGGCTGGTGTCTGTGTCTGTGGTGTTAAGCTACGCCCCAGGGGCGCGGCTTTCACCCTTTCTCCCTTGGGCATTATTTCCCCGCCAGGGCGTCCCTGGCCTGACACCTGGTCTACCACGTGTAAGCTGAGATGGGCGGATGGTTACGTAGTTCTCCCAGCCACGCCCCTCCCCCCGCCCGGACCCTCCCATAGGCCGGTGCGGGGGGTTCGGTGGTTCCTGGTCTGCCACGTGTAAGCTGAGATGGGCGGATGGTTACGTAGTTCTCCCAGCCACGCCCCCCCCCCCCCGCTCGGACCCTCCCAAAGCCGGTGCGGGGGGTTTGGTGGTACCTGGTCTACCACGTGTAAGCTGAGATGGGCGGATGGTTACGTAGTTCTCCCAGCCACGCCCCCCCCCCCGCTCGGACCCTCCCAAGGCCGGTGCGGGGGGTTTGGTGGTACCTGGTTCTACCACGTGTAAGCTGAGATGGGCGGATGGTTACGTAGTTCTCCCAGCCACGCCCCCCCCCCCCCGGCCGGACCCTCCCATGGGCTCGTGCGGGGGGTTTGGTGGTACCTGGTCTGCCACGCCCCTGGCCTGCCACGTGTGCGCTGAGATGGGCGGATGGTTACGTCGCTCTTGCTGGTGCCCAACCTTCCCCGCTCCCCCGCCCGGACCCTCCCATGGGCCGGGTAGGGGAGTTGAGCGGTCCCTGGCTGCCATGTCGACCCCCCCCCTCCCCGACCATCCACTTACCTGGGGGTCGGGGCAGTGCGTGTGGCGATGCAGGTGGGGGTTTTGGGGCGTTTCGTGTTGCGTCTAGTCCCTTTCCCCCTCACTGTTTTACCCTTCTTTTCCAGCGGATCAATTGTGAGGTCCAGGCTGCTCGGTGTCTTTTAGGTCCCGAGGCCACCAGTTCTGCTCCTCGCACGCCCCGTGCCTTCTGTCGGACCTTTTCGTCCCGCCGATTGCCCGGTATGCTGTGGATGGCTGCGGCTCATCCTCCCGGAGGGGGGTGTGCCCTGCTTTACTGGCGAGGCCTATGCTGACCTCAAGGAGTGGTGGTCGAAGGCTTTGAAGTCTCGCCAAACGCAGCCACTTCCGTCTGTCCTGGGCGGACCGGTCTCTGGGTTCTCGGCTGGGCCTCGCCAAGTCGTCCATCTCCTCCTCGTCTCGCACCTCCCGACCCCCTGCCTCTGCTTCCATGAGCTCGGCGTCGATCGTGCTGACGGTGGAGCAAGATCTGGCGGTCTCCTCAGTCCCTCACCATGACCGCGACTCCCAGGTCGAGGACTTGCCGGCTGGGTCTGTGGCTCCTACGGCTGGTCAGGCGTCTCCTGGCCTTCCCACCCTCACCTCCTGTGCCTCCGGGGTTGCGGCTTGGATGTCTTCAGTGAATCCTTCATGGCAAGAATGGAGGGCCACTTAACTTCTGGGTCCCATTCTCCGACACCGAGGCGTCGCAGGTCCCCATCGCCTGCTTCCCCTCTCACCGGTGCCTCCTTCTGAGTCTGTGGTAGTCGAGGATGACTACCTGGTGTGCTCCGACGGGGAAGAGGATGCTGCCCTACCCGTGCCCAAGCGACGACGGTTCGGGGACTTCCGCCCCCTGGCTTCCTGTCCGCCGGGCCCTTCCTCCGCCTTTTCTTCTGAGGTGCCTTCTAGGTGCACTTCCCCTAGTCCCGCTGCGGAGGATGCCTTGGGACTCCCTCCTTCTTCCTCCGTCCTGTTTACCTGGGAACCGATGCCACCGTCGATTGCTTGTGAGACGGTTGACGGGCGGCTTGTTGCCATCGGTCGTCTGGAGGACGGCTCCTGGGGCCCAGTTCCGGATTTGGAGGTGCGTCGCTCCCGGGAGGACGGGGGACAGGAGTCCTTCCTCTACCGCCGGATTCCTTTCTCTCGCCTGAACGCTCCCTCGAAGCAGCCTGCGGTTTTCTTCGGCGGGCCGCTTTGGATGCTCTGGCCTCCTTACTGGCTGAGCCTAGTTTGGTCAGGGATGGCTTCCCGTGCGTGGAGGGAAGCCAGGATGCCAGGTGGCTTCTCTCGGGGGCCAAGACCGGTTGCCCTGGATGAAGGCCGGCCGGGGACCCTGCCGAAGTGTGGAGAGCGGTACCACCAGTGTGAACCGGGGTCCTTCTCCGTCCTGGGCCCGATCCCGGTTCTCCCAGGCCTCTGGTGGCTTTCCACGTGTGATGGCTGATTTCCTCCGGGTGTCCCGTTTTTCTGCCAAGGACCTCCCGTGGACGGGCGCAACCGGTGAAGAGGAGCTTTTTTCGCCGGGACTTTCAGGAGCGGCAACACGCCTCCCTGTTGACCTCTTCTGTTGCCTTCTTCAGTCAGCTGGCGGAGTGGCTCTCCTCCCTCGCCGTGGATCACTCTCTTCTCTCCCCGGCCTCCCGGTCGGATGTCTGTCGGGCTTGTCGACCGCCTGTGATGCATTCGGCGCCTCCCTCCTCCCGACGGTCCGCCCTGCCATTGACAGGGCCGCACTGCCCCGTGGCTCTTCGGCGCAAGGCTTTTTCGGGGCCTGCCGGAGCTGACTCGACAGCAGATTCTCCGATTAGTCCCTTCGATTCGGATGGTCTTGTCGGAGCCCTCCTTGCAGCAGTGTCTCGCCTCATCCCCCCACCGTCACTCTGGTGTCTACTCCGGCCCCCAGGACCGTCTCGGCCGGGGGGTTCCGGGAGGGGGTCCAGCAGGTGTTTCGTTGGGGCTCTTCTCGTCGGAGGGGCAGTCCAGGAGTGCTCACCCCCGTGTGGATGGCCCCCAGGATCCTCGTCGTCCCAGTCGGGGTGGGCCTTCCGGGTTTCAGGGGCTCTGGGTCTCGGGCCTTTCGCTCGGGGCCGCTACTGTCCACAAGCCTTCCTCAAGGGTTCGCTCTCGCTTCTGAGCCTCCCTTCCAGGGCCTCCTGTCCGGGTTTCGGGCAGCCTGGCCGCAGAGAGGTTGGGCCGCCAGGGTGGTTCAAAACGGTCTTTCTTGGCCCTGGATTGCCCTACCGCCCCTTCGGCGACCTCCTTCTTGGACGCCGGTCTCCACAGTGCTCGCCGCCCACGTGTCGGACATGCACTCCTCCGGGGTAGTGGAGAAGGCGCGGGGAAAGGTCTTCCTTTCCCGCATTTCCATCGTACCCAAGAAGGACTCTTCGAAGGGGCGGCTTATCTCAGCCGCCTAAACGGATTTGTGCGCAACCACCGGTTCCGTATGCTGACCTTGGCCAGGTCCCGCTTCGGCTGAGGCAAGGGACTGGATGGCGTCCCTCGATCTCAAGGACGCCTACTGGCATGTCCCCATTATCCTCAGTTCCGGCGCTTCCTGGCCTTCCAGGTGTGGATCGGACACGTGGCAGTTCACCAGACTGCCCTTCGGCCTCTCCATCGCTCCGAGGTGTTTTTGGCGGGCTCACCAAGGTGGTGCTCAGCGGATGGTGTCTGCAGGGTCAATTGCCTCATGTATTGGACGATTGGCTGGTGTCCGCCCCGTCTCAGGAGGAAGCGGTTTCGCATGCTGGGACCGAGCTTTGGGCGGTGCGGGGGAGATGGGGTTCCTAGTCCAACAAGGGAAAGTCCGTCCTACCCCCTCTCCCCGCATTACTTGGCTGGGCATGCAATGGGACTCCCGTTCAGCTGCGGTCCGCATCTCGGGGGAAAAATGCGGCCAAGCTTCATCAGCGCCTCTTCCGGGCCTCGGTGTCCGTTTTTTGTCAAGGAGGCATTGGGAGCCCCTTCTCGGCTCGCTCAACTTCGCCGCAGAAGTCACTCCCCTGGGCCGTCTTCGTCTCCGTCGCCTTGTCCGGGTGGTGAACACAGCCGTTCCGGTGCGACCCCGCGACTTGCTCCGGCCCGTCCCTCCCCTGGCCCTCACACTACTGGACGAGTGGTTGGTGGAGGGCGGTTTCTCCGCGTGGACGGGGTGGCTGCCTCCGCCCCCTACGGTCTTCGTGATGTCGGATGCGTCGGACGTCGGGTGGGGCTACCAATCCTCCGACGGCCGGCAGGGTTTCGGCGGGTGGTCCGGGGTGGAGCGCAGACTCCACATCAACGTCAAGGAGCTGCTGGTCCCTCTTCTCTTCCTCCAATCGAACCCGATCCCAGATGGGACGGCTCTCTGCTTCGAGATGGACAACATGGTCGCGGTCCACTGTCTCGCCCGCCAAGGGACTTCCAGATCCGCCCTTCTGTTGTCCCTTTCGGAGCAGATCTTCGGCCTGGCGGCCCGTTTCCACCTTCATCTGTCTGCCAGGTTCCTGCCGGGAGTGGAGAATGTGTGGGCCGACGCCCTGTCTCACTTCCGGGGCTCGTCGGTAGAGTGGCAGCTTCACCCGGAGCGCTTTGCGGCTCTCTGTCGGCGGTGGGGCACTCCGGAGGTGGACCTCTTTGCGTCCCGCCGCTCTGCCCAACTACAGGCCTTTTTGACGAGGGGGGACCGGACAGCTGCGGGAGGCCCGGACGCCCTCACGGAAGACTGGAACAGGTGGCGCCATGTTTACCTGTTTCCGCCTCCCTGCACCAGTGTCCTCCTGAAGGTATGCAGCAAACTGCGTTCCTACAGGGGCAAGGTGACCATGGTGGCTCCTCTCTGGCCGGCGCAACCGTGGTTCTCCGAACTGAAGGCCTGGTGTCCCTCCCCGGTTCCTCTAGGGGCCCTCGCTTTGTTGGAGGAGCTCCCGGCCAGGCTTCTTTCCACCTTGAAGCTACACGCCTGGAGTTTCTCCGTACCTCTCTCCGTCGGACGGTCTCGGACGCGGTAGCGGAGGACATGTTGGCGGCTCTTCGCCCGTCCTCTACGAGACAGTATCAGTCTCACTGGAAGGCCTTTCAGTCGTTCCTCAAACTCAAGGGCCTCTGCGACGTCTCTGAATCGGTCGTCCTGGATTTCCTCTCCTTCCTGGCCCACGACCGTGGGAGGTCCTCCGCTACTCTCCACTCACCTTGCGGCCCTGGCTGACCCCCTCAAATACGGTTGGGGTTTGGTCCTGGACCAGCGTTCTGTGACCTGTTGAATAGGGGTTTGTTCAACCAAAACCCCCCTCCCCTCGTCCTGGTCCCTTCTGGTCCTGGAGAAGGTTCTCCGGTTCCTGCAGGGCGACCAGTTTGGGTCGGACGCTGCCGGACCTCGCCCTCCTTCAGAAGGCCTTGTTCCTGGTGGCCCTGGCTACGGGGTTTCGGGCTTCTCAGCTGAGGGCGCTGACCCGTTTCCCCAGTGGACGACTTCTCGCAGGACGGCTCCGCTGTCTCCTCTCCCTCTCGCCCAAGGTGCTGGGTAAGAACGAGCGGCAGGACCACCGTCTCCAACCGGTCGTCGTTCCGGCTTGGTCTGCTGGGGACGCCGCACACCCCTTGTGCCCGGTTTCGGGCGCTCCGGTTTTCCTGGATGCTTCCGAGCCCTGGGCGTGCGACCTGCAGTTCCTTTTTCCGCGATCCTGTCACTGGTCGTCCCCTCACCACCAGGGGGATTGCCGGCCGGCTCCGGGGCGTCATCGAGTCGGCGGATCCGAGTCACGCCCCTCGCGCCCATGACGTCCGGGGTGTTGCTGCGTCTCTGGCCTTCCTCCGCACCCATTCCTTGGAGAGGGTACGGGAAGGGGGACAGTGGAGTACGGCCTCGTGCTTCGTGGCTCGTTACCTGTCCCACTCCGTCGTGGACTTCCCCTGTGTTGCCCTGGGACTCCCTCCGTCCGGAGGGGCTGGGGTGGTGGACGCCGGGCCTCCCATTGACGTCTCCGCTTGATTCGGGTGAGTATACTAGTGGTATCGTTTTGTTCTTGTGCAGTTGCTCTTTTGCCTCCCCGCGGGGGTCGGGGGCTTCTTGCCCCGTCTCCAAGTGGCAGGTAGCTTAGTGCACTAGCTCTAAGGGGACCTAAAATGACGGCTTTGAAGTATGAAAAGCCTATTTTTGGGTCCCTGACAGAGCTAGTGCACGGCCTTCGGCCTCCCACCCTTCCTTCCCCGCCAAGTTTTCAGCCCCTCTCCCCGGGGATGATTATTGGGATGGTTATGATGGCTCCGATCCGGCTGGCGGACAGCCGGCCTCGGTCAGGAGGATTGGCACGGCGTTGCCAGACGTGTATTTCTTTTTCTTTCAGATCTAAGTGTAGCTTAGTGTACCTAACCAAATGTCGGTATTGGTTGCCTGTATACCCAGGGTTTGCCCTGGGTGGCGATCTTTCCTATCCTATAGCTTAGTGCACTAGCTCTGTCAGGGACCCAAAAATAGGCTTTTCATACTTCAAAGCCGTCAATTACCCAACATACAGAAAAAGAAAGAGAAAAATACACTGGTCAAAAGTATATCGAAAAATATTCATGTATTGAGATTTAAAGTTGTCCACATTTTTTTCTTCTAACCGGCGAACTCACTAAGGACATCTGGCGGCTGAGACCATGAAATACAAACGCTGGCTGATATGTCCTATTATCACCTCTCTCTCTCTCTCTCTCTCTCTCTCTCTCTCTCTCTCTCTCTCTCTCTCTCTCTCTCTCTCATTTTTCCCTCTGTAATCTGTGAAATAAAACATTGAACACAATTATTCATGAAGTGGCTTTATTGATATCCTTAACAACACCTCACAAGTGGCGTTGTATATGCCTGGCAAGCCCCTCACCCACCACCACAAGCACAACCCACACACAGCCACTCCCTCCTCACAGGTGTGTCTGGATATGCCTGGCAACACGACTCTTGCTAGGAAAACACTTGCCGCAAATATCACACTTGTACTTCCTCTCACCAGTGTGGGTGAGCATGTGTGTATTAAGATTGCTCTTCCAGGCAAATGTTTTCCTGCACTCCTGGCACTCAAGTTCTCTCACCATGTGGTGAGCATGTGTTTG
>JACEEZ010014267.1:0-17077 GCA_016584305.1 Chionoecetes opilio | reverse complement strand
CCTCAAACCTTCAGTTTGTCCACCCACAACCTTCATTGCACTCCCCCTCGACCCTTCTCCCTCCTTCTACCACACTCGTTTTCACCTCAGATTCCTTCACTCCACCCTCTCCTCCACTTCTCCTCCCTCTCCACACCTCCACAGCACAATCGACTCGACGAACCACACCATCAACTCCACTATCCACACCGTCGTCTCCACTAGCCATGCCGACGCTAAGCTCCTCTGCAGCTGCCATGTTAATCCTCTCTGACCTGACTCAACACACACACGGAGCTGCCCGGAACACGTCTTGTCTCCCCGCCAGACAACGAGCGACTGAGAATACATACATAGGCCGAGCTTTGCCTGACGTAGGTGATGATGGAGTTCGAAGAGAGTTCCACCCTACTTCTTAAGCTGAACGCGGAGTGTCGACGGATCACATCCAGATTGTTCACCCCGTTCCTAGCGAAGGCCAGGGACGAGCTAGACCACCTGGGCAGCCCAAGATGTCTCTTAAGGATTTCATTGTGACAGACCTTAAGTCGGTTCAGAGTGGCAACCTTGAACCGCGACCATGGCGAGTTGCAGTATATAGAGTAGCAGTGACTCCTGAATAACTCCATCTTCACATCTCTGCTACAGTAGAAAAATGTCCTCTGTAGAGTATTTCCCACGACAAGGAGCTTGGTGGTCTGCTTGTTGATGTCATCATCATCAGTCATGTCGTGGGATATAACATGGTCCAAGTATGCGAATCTATCCACAAAAGTTAGGGCAGACCCACTGAGCCATGTTGTTTTGAGGTAGTAAATTCACCTGAGTGCGTGCCGATGATACTACCATGCACTCTGTCTTAGTGGTGTTATAGACAATGTCATGCTTGGCAGTATACACCTGACACACATTGATAAGGTCCTGCAACACAATCCGCAGTGGGTGCGAGCAGTACCATATCATCAGCATAGCTCAGTGAGTTGATACACCCATCATGTATGTGAAAGCCAACACCTGTATCGCGAAGGTTGGGACTGATATCATATGTGTACACATTATACCGGTAGGGAAATAAAATCCCCCCCTGCCTAATACCATTGACTGTTCTAAATGACAGCGATAAAGAATTACCCCACATGACCGTAAAGTCCTAGATAGTGTACCCGTATATCAAAAAAGTTAATAATGTACCCAGGTGTTCCCCTAACGAGAAGTTTATTGAAGAGATTCCAGTAATTCACTCGGTCAAGCGCTTTTCTAACATCCAGGTAACACAAATAAACAGGTGAATATCTGAAAGTGTAGTATTGAATGATATTCTTCAATATCCACACACCCAGTTCAGTGCCAAGTCCCTTCTTATGGCCATATGTCTCCCTTTAATCTTTCATCCATTTCAGGACATTCCCATCCAGTACTCCTTCATACTCCAGTTTCAATAAAAATCGATTATGGGGTACGTTATCGAACGCCTTCTTCAAATCCAAGTGAACGCAATCCACCTATCCATACCATTATTGTAATATGTCTGTACTAAAAATCTGAACTGAAAATCTGACATTTTATCTCGCTAAAACAGCTTCTATGAAGTTTGGTGTCCTGTGGCGTCTGCGTCCATTTTTTTCTCCCTCCCATTTGCTTGCTCTGTACAGGGGCCTTATCCGTCCATGTATGTCGTATACCTCTTTATGTTGGGGGGGATCCACTCATACAGCTCTCCTGAACATGGTTGAGTCAAAAGTTTTCGTAGACAGTCCTTCTTCTCCTAAGTCTATTAATAGTGGTGTTCCCCAGGGTTCTGTCCTATCACCCACTCTCTTTCTATTATTCATTAAGGATCTTCTAAGTCTAACTGAAAGCTCTATCCATTCCTACGCTGATGATTCTACCCTGCATTTTTAACGTCGTTTATTAGACGTCCAACTCAACAGGAACTAAGTGATTCACAGAGAGATGCCACTGAGTGCCTAACTTCTGATCTTTCTATGATTTCTGATTGGGGCTAAGGAAACCTTGTTTTGTTCAATGCCTCAAAAAACCAATTTCTCCACCTATCTACTCGACAAAACCTACCAGATAACTATCCCCTCTTCTTCAATGACACTCAATTATCTCCTTTTACAATGAACATTCTTGGACTATCCTTTACTAGAAATCTGAACTGGAAATCTCACATCTCATCTCTTGCTAAAACAGCTTCTAAGAAGTTAGGTGTCCTGTGGCGTCTGCGTCCATTTTTTCTCCCTCCCAGTTGCTTGCTCTGTATAGGGGCCTTATCCGCCCAAGTATGGAATATGTCTCACATGTTTGGGGAGGATCCACTCATACAGCTCTCCTAAACATTGTTGAGTCAAAAGTTTTCCGTCTCATCAACTCCCCTGCGCTTACTGACTGTCTTCAATCTTTAAATCACCGCAGCAATGTTGCTTCTCTTGCTATCTTCTACCGTTATTTTCATGCTCACTGCTCTTCTGAACTTCCTAACTGCATGCCTCCCCCCTTCCCGCTGCACAAGACCTACTCATTCTCATCTCTATTATATCTATCTTCCTATTCCAAGAGTTAATCAGTATATTTACTCTTTAATCACTTTCACTGGTAAACTCTGTAGCTCTCTTCCTGTTTTTATTCTTACACCTTCCTATGACTTCAATACTTTTACACCTACCTACGAATTCAATAAGATACTCCCGAACAAAATGGCCCACCCCCTTTTTTGTTACCTCTTTTTTGTGTTCTTTGCCAGCCCTTTGTTATGTGAAAAAAGAAAAAAAACACTGCAGATATAAGACACAGGAACTCCCACCTCTAAATCCAAAGTGTCTGTGTGACACGATAATTGTTTCCTTCAAATACTGAAACCATATGTCTCTAACTATATTCCCGCATAACTTCCCTATTACACTAGTTAAAGAGACCGGTCTATAATATAGTAGGTCCTCCTCGATTCCCTTTTTAAATATGGGTTCAATAGACTCTCTTTTCCACGCTTGAAGTAATGTAACTTCTATTAGGGAACATGCAATCAGACTGTGCACTTTGTCCACCAATTGGTCCCTACATTCCTGCAAAAATCTAGTTAGAGGTCAAACCAGGTCCATCCGGACCTGGTGGTTTTCTGTCATCTTGGTATAATAATAATTTCTTAATTTACTGCATTTCCACTTCAATATCACTTAGTACTGTGTCTCTTTTCACATCCTCTCCTTCCAAAAATTTATTATATTCTGTGAAAACTTCTTGAAATATTGTTTCATAACTTCAATATGTGATACTGGTTAATTGTAAACCATTCGTTTCAGTTTCAGTTTGTTAATAAATTCCTTCATTTTTTTTCCATTGACAATCCTGTAAAACAGTCTGGGTTCCTTTTGGCATTTTTTATAATGCCTATTTCAATATTCCTATCAACTTCTGCATATTCGTTTCGAACTCTTGCATATTCGTTTCTAGTTATTTTGTAGTCTTCTCATGTTCTATCATTAATTTTCCTATTAATTTTGCTATTTCACTTCTTTTAACCGATCCTTCTTCAAGTTTTTTTTTCCTGTTATCTTTGGTAAATACTTATTGTGAGGGTCCGAGGGACAGAGGAACAATGGAATAGGGAAGGAGAGAAGGGTGAAAGAGGAGATAGAAGGGAAGAGGAAAAAACGTTGAAGAAGGTAACGCAAAGCAAGAAGGCGATGATGGTTAACAGTATCCTTATCAGCCAGCGAAGAGAGAGCCAGGATCCAGCCGCCGTTTTCGCTTACATCAGCTGTTCAACAGATGAGGGTCCGTCCGTCCGAAGAACGAGGAATAGGGAGACAGAGTAAAGGAAGAGAGGAAAGCGAGGAAAAGAAGAGGGAAGAAGAGAAGAAGGAACCAAGAAATGGGGAGAAGGGGAAAGGCTTGCTGATACAGCAGATTTGCCAGCGCCCGGGAGGAATGGGTTGTCAAATCACCCCTCAGCTGGATCAACTGACAAAATGCCCTGATAACTTCTGCCCTGCGACCAACCTGCAGACCAGCTGCCCAGAAGGCCCCACTGAGCTCCACGAAGCCAGAGACCTGGGGGGGGACGGGAAGGGTGCCCCCGGGCAAAGCCGGGGCTTTTACGGGCCTGGGATGCAAGCTCCCCGTATCTCCGATGCCACTAGGCACTGTCCCGTTTAATGTTAACGTAACGTAAAGTACATGGAGATATGCCAACCCGGCACCCTACAGGTAAGGGTGCGGGAGGTTAGCTGTCATGCCACGTCAGCGACGGATCAGATAGAATCGTAGCGGGTAGGGGGGGGTCCGCTAAGAATAGCTTCACCCCCCGTTGCGCCCCTCTCTCCCCAGACGAGGCGTAACACTTATCAATAGAGGTGGACCGGATATCCGAATCGGCATACGCATCCGAGGATATCCACATTATTTCTAGCATCCGATCCAAATTCACGGATATCCACAGCATTTTTAACATCCGCATCCGCATCCGTATATGCGAATGTTGAACGGATATCTTGAATAACTATTTTTTTAATTCTTTTTACGTTGGAGCCTATAGCGCCTGTAGGCTTTTTATTCTTTGAGGGCCCTTACACATTCTGGAGGGTCGTGATGATTGGCCCTCGCCCGTTAGTGGTACAGGCTGATTTGTATAGTGAAACCTGTGATGTTAGGTGAAGATCTCGTTTTCTGTGGTGTTCGGATCCTCAGTCAGGCTCATGCTGCCACCTGGTGCTCCCCCCCCGCACTTGTAGTCGCAGTCAGAAAACAAGTATGTCCATGCGGGTTTCTTCGGCCACTCGACGATGGATTTGACAGTAGCTTTTTGGTGGGATTTGAACTCGGGACCTTCTGCATACCTACCAGGAAAATTAAAATCGCCAGAAGTCACTGCATTGAGATTATGAAAAAGGCAGGTAACTGATTCAAAAAGACATATTTCTTAAATTTATTATTTAATTTTACAAACTGATTTAAGGAAAATACATAATGCAAAATCAAACATATACTAAACAAGATAGAATAACACATTTAAGTTCATTGTGTGGTTTCAGATAAATTTTGTTAATTGAACTGGTGAAGACAAAGGTAGATTTTGTACTTTTTGGCTTCTCCACAATACAGCGATAACCTGGCAAAACGTGACCTGAGCGAGAGCGTCTCATGCCCGGAGATGTAAATACACTAGGATCGTGACTGGAGCGAAGCATCCCTTGATGATTCTAACTCAAAGCCCAACCCACTCCTACCTGATGACTCTACCTTGCATTTTTCAACGTCGTTCATTAGACGTTCAACTCGATAGGAAACTAAGTGATTCAGGGAGTTATGCCACCAAAGCGCCACGCTTTTTGATGTTTCTATGATTTTCTGATTAGGGCAAAGCAAACCTTGTTTGTTCATTGTCTCAAAACCAAATTTTTTAATCACATATCTAATGGACAAAACCTACCAGTTTAACTATCCCCTCTTCTTCAATGACAGTCAACTGTCTCCCTCTTCTCCCAATTAACATTCATGGACTATATTCTTTACTACAAATCTGAACTGGAAATTCTGCGAAGACACTTATTATCAAAGGCATCGATTCACCTCTTCAAATCGCTATTTGTGTCCATGTCTAAACATCCATAGAGTAAGACAGGCGAAAGATATCAAAAGCGACTTGTAAATCCGGATTTTTGTCCTCCTGCACTGCAAGTACCGACAACCCCAAATACTCGTGCTGAAGGAGTCCATAACACCGTGGGCTATGCCAATCCGCCGTAGACTTCTTGAGGTGACCCGCCATCATTATGGATTTGCGCTACCAGGATACGAAAAACTTTCCAAGATCTCAATGTCCTGGCCGCACGCATGAACTATATTGCTTCATCAATAAGCCTCCAAAGACCTGGCCCTTTGGGGTCTTGAGCCAGGAGCCCTCAATTACCAAAGGCTTTGCCTTCTCGTGCAGCGCCTCGAGAGCCATCACCAGAACCTCCACGCCCTCGGCCAAAATTAATGCATCATCGGAAAAACAAGATCATGACTTAGTGTTAGTGTTGCCGAGGGATGCTCCACAATCACTTGTATCTACACTTTGCCCAATCCCAGTCCATACAATTTTTTAAAAGTGATGGGGCAAGGACGCCCCCTTGCCTCAAACCTGTATTCCCAGGAAAGAAGCTGGATACACCTCCCCCACACTTCACAGCACTTTCATTCCCAGAGAACAGACCAGTCATCAAAGCAATAGTCCTTGCAGGAATCCCGCGAAGTCGCAGAAGATCCCAGAGTGACTCACGATACACTGAGTCAAACGACTTATTGAGATCAACATAGCCTGCAAGTATCCCCTGTCGAACTCACTCACGAATGCATCATAATCATGAACTAGAAAAGCTGAAAAAACTGTAAATGCCTTTGACCGTTAATTTCGAGGGTAAGAAAATGTATAACAATGACTGCAAATGAAACGAAAATTTTTACATTCGCCATGGAGTTTATGTGATAAGTTCGGTTTGTATGCTTTTTTGCTTTGCGGTTTGTTTGTTTATTAGCAGGATCATGTAAAGGGGAGGGAGGTGGTTAGCGTCTTGGAGTGGTGAGCTCGATGTCCCGATTTCGATCCTGCCGTGGGTAACTCTTTCGACCTTCTTTAACCCGTGGGCTGCGGCATGTTTTCCCGGAAGGCTCTGCTGAGCGACTACGGCATGCTTCCGAAAGCGCAATTTTAAAAAGCATACAAAAACCGCGCCAACATTCGTAAAAGTCTACAAACTGTCACATAAAAGCCTTGATTTTTAGCCCTCGACACCACACACCATCATCTGCCTAACACGCTCTACGCTGGGATACCACCCTTTGGGTTTTTCCCAAAGGATTTTGGGGATTTAGGTCCTGGCGTTGGGATATTTTGCTCTATCTTGGGTCTTTTGGAAGGATTATTCAAGTATTTCTCCAGTATTTATCTCAAGGTACGGTACAACAGTACCATGCTTACCTTGAATAAACTACTGGAGAAAAACTTTAATAATCCCCTCAAAATCTGGGGAAAAACCCAAGGAGTGGCATCCCTGACCCCACTTCAATAGCTCTTGCTAGCAGTTTGGTGCCATTCGCGCCAGATATTTCAACTCCGACCACAACCCACACCACAACCCCATACGCTTGGTTAATAATAGATATATTGCCGTATGCGGATTTTTACTACCTTGACGTGATGTAATTTTATCCAAATTTTGTAATGGTCACTGTTACACTGACATTCCCGCACTGGCGGCACTAAAAAAAAATTCTCCCGCAATCCCCGGGTTAATGCGGTCGACAAGAGCCTGGTAGGTGAGCAGAAGCTCCTGAGTTAAAGTCCCACCAAGGAGCAACTGTCAAAACCATCGTCAAGTGGCCGAAGAAACCCGCATGCAGCATACCTGTTCTTTCGAAAGCGACTACAAGTGCTGTGGAGGAAACATCAGGTGGCAGTATGAGCCCGACTGAGGATCCGAACATCACAGAAAACGGGGTCGTCACCTAAGACCACAGGGGTCACTATAAAAAGAATCGAGCCTGCGTCACCAACGGGCAAGGGCGACTGACATCACGACCCCCCATAATGTGCAGGACCAAATAAAATAATCCCTCAAAAGAAAAAAAAGCCTACAGGCGCTATATAGGCTCAAACGTATAAAACAGAAGAAACAAAGTTGAGGACAGATTTCATTGACATATTTACCACAGATGGGGTTGGCCCAAAACCCAGAAGAGGTTAACTTTTAGAGTCTATTTTGGGTCCAGATGTGGATTTAGGAATTTTTAAAGGATATTTTGGGAGCTTCCCCTCCGCTGCCCTCAAGGTAGAGCCCAACACCATTTGGGGCGTCTCTACGAACTCTCTCTCTTAGCTCCAATCTCCCTCCTCTCTCTTCTTCTCTCCCCAGTTTCAAAGTTCATTCTTGGACAAATATTTAGTTTCCAGCGTCTATACTTACTCTGCCCTAAAGAAGAAACACACGAAGAAACTATACAAAAAGGCCAATCATGCAACGATCTTAGTCAAGAAGTGCAAATGCCAGAAGAATGCAGAGTACCAGATTCATGAACAGAACTTTACTTTTTTAATTAACTTTTAGATGTGTAAGGCTTTCAATAATCAAATAATATTGTATTGTATTGAAAATCGCATTTTAAATTTTACTCGTTCAGCCTTGGTGGAGGTATGCGCTCTAGGAGTGCTCTATTTCAGCACTGTCAGCAATAATTGTTTATGCAAAATACTTTCTACATTTGGAAAATTTAATACAATGATATGGAGAAAATGGATTATGACAATAAAAATTATCAATAGCATATACATGTTCCAAACATTTTCTAGATACAAATAGTTTTTTTTTCTCTCTTTTTCATGCACCCTGAGGACAGCCTCATCGTCTATGCTCCCCGTTTCTTCCCCTGTACGCGAGGACGTTGGCATCACGGAAATGGAGTTGGGCACAGTATTTGCCATATCATCAGTAATAGGTCTAGCAGGACCCGCACTCACGGGCATGGTGGCAGACAGATTGGCAACTTTAGGTAAGTTGATCCCAGTTATGAACTTCTCTCTATAGCTACTGTATATAAATACTACACACATTTTTTAATGTAGCATTTAGGAAATTCACTAGGTATGTGGAAACTTATGTTATGATTGTATATATTAGTAGAAAAAAGTTTGCAAGGATTGATAGTATCCGTCTGAAACAGTTTTTATCTAAAACAATCATATTGAAGTCTTCTAAAATATGTCTGATATTTTTTTCACTACAATGACTGGGCTAATGATGGTGCTTAAATACGAAGCTTAACGATGATGTTTCATGAATGAAAATAGTAGATGATAAGCGGAATTCTAAGAGTGTAACAGTTAAAAAAAATCATGAAACATTATTTATCTTATCATTGATTACGGGAGTAATCTCTATAATTATAAGGATGGGATGGTTTAAATTATTTGCCTATACCAAAGACTACTACTGTATACTGGACTTGCTTCTTGGGGCTCCGCTCCAACCCGTCCATGTATAGTGGAGCCCGATCGGCAAGGTAAAAAAGTGTTCCATAAAAATATGCTAAATATACCAAAGTTTCAAGTGAGTTAGTTATTTAAAAGCATATCAATGTGACCATGAAAATTCATATTTCGTAGATTAAGTTTGTGTTGTTTTGTTGTTGAAATGGTGAAATATACATAAAAAAATTAGATGACTTTGCTTCGTGTTGCGTATGCCTTTAAATTTCAATAATTTGATATCATTGGGAATAAATATATTCAGCTGGTCAAATCAATCAATAAATCATTGGGCGCATACGCAGGGGGGCGCGTCGCCTCGTTCACCTACGACGCCACTCCGGGGTTCACCACGCGCTAGTCCCATGCAGGCTTCTTTGCCATACCAAGCAGCTCTCGACAAGAAACATCAACATGCCCCAGCCACGAGCCTTGTGGGCGCCCCCTTGGCTTCCTCTTGGTTTTGGTCTCTTACAGATACAACCCGATGGGAAGGATCAGTTTCAGGGTAGCGTGCCACATGCCCATATAGCCGAAGTTGGCCCTGACGGACTATGCAGGTAATAGGCCTCGATTCAGTCTCACGGTGCAATCGCTGATTTGACATGTAATCATCCCAGCTGTCAGTCAGTAATCACTTCTAACATATATAATAACTTGCATTACTATTACTATTGAATTACAACTATTACCACACAAGTGTAACACGTATAATAACTTCCATACATGATATTTTCATGTATTTAAACATCAAAAGAACTAGTATATTTTTAGGAGCATCATAAACATTATAATTTTATAAGTATAATGTATATATTAATTATATGTATATCTTTCCTGCCATGGCTCATCGTCGGAACCATATACAGCTTGCACTTGTTAGCTAGAGCAAGTAGGTCACAGGCCAAATGTATATGTCATTTTATGAGTTACTTCAGTTAAATTAGACTGAGAGGACAGATTAGGACATTTGGTCGGCAAAAAATAGGGGAGAAATGAAATTTGGAGGGTGCATTTCTGAAAACTAACTAATCATCATAGTAAAATTCCCCATGAAACCAACTGGAGCATTTTTTCGCTTGAGGGCCAAATCCAAGATGGCCGCCATTTCTGCAAAATACAAGATATTTTTGGTTGTGCACACAGTAGAAAGGTGTTTTTGGTGTCAAAATATACATTTCAGGGGTCAAGGAATTCTATACACGCTAACAAAAAAGTGACACTTTTGTATTTAACATAGTTGCAAAAAAATCCAATTCGAGTGCATCCCTCTTGCAGCGGTCATGAAGAAGCTGAATAATGTTATGAGTGAGGCAGCAAGGCTCAGTCGAACAGCAAAACTGTGGGCACAATACTATAACCAAGTAATGTTGATGCATCAATTTGTATGTGCTGAGCGTTATGGCGATTGGGCCTTGCACCTTGATACTGTTCGTGAAATGCTTCCTCATTTCCACGCAGCTGGGCACTTAGCATATGCAAAATATGCTCATCTGTACGTGCAGCAGATGTCTCACTTAGAGGAGAAGATGACAGAAACCGAGTTCCAGCAATTTACATCACTAGGGAATTTCACTGTTCGGCGAAGTGATAAATTGTGGGCAGGCATATGGACTGACATGACAATTCAGCAGGTGTTGATGCGTGCAATGAAAACTTCTGGAGAGGTTACATGTGGTCGTGGAATGACAGATGCTGTTTTGAGTCATTGGGTAGAGGGCATGCCTGTTTGCACAGAACTAATACATTGCTTTGAAGAGTTCTGTGGCAGTCATTTATCTACATCTGAACAACATGTTGATCTCAGACAGTCACATCAACTGCGAGACAAAAGGATGTTGAAAAGCTGAGAGAATGGCTTTATGTACACCACCCACTACCACAGAACCAAGACTGATGTCCATAGCTACAGGTGTTGTCGCTAATGAAGCTATTAACTGTGATGCAGCAGTGGAATTGGCTCTCAGGGCAATGAACAAGCTGGTAGGAAAATACTTTGGAGATGTTAAGCTGCGTCGCAAAGACAGAGTTCTACCTTTGGAGCGTAAATAACTCTGTGAAGGTCCGAGACGAGGTCATTCATGTGAACACCATGCAACTATTTAACAGAATCATTTGTGTGGTAAAATCTGATGCAGATTTCGCTTCACACCTAGAGTACGAATTGGCTCCTCGTCCTCTCTCGTTGTTTGATGAGATTTCCATGAGAAAGACTGAAAAGTCGGCCATGTACAGCATAATTGAATCACTATGTGAATGTGAGAATGCATACCTCACCAATAGTACAATAGTCGTGGACGGGGGATATTTATTGCATCGGGTGGTATGGCCAAACATGGATTATACAGTGATATGTACAGGACATAATATGTCCTGTACATCTTATTATGTCCATATTATGTCCTTATGCACAAAAGTACTTCTCACCAAACTGCTATGTGGTCTTTGATGGTACAGCGATGCACCAAGTACCAAAGGTGTTGAGCAAGAACGAAGAGCCAGAAAATCTCAGTCGACTGAAATTCAGTTTCAATAATGAAATGCGAATCACCATTCATCAAGATCGATTTTGGGCAATAAAAGAACAAAGCCAGATTGATTGAAGAATTGGGAGATCATATGGAACATGCAGGAATAAGAGTGAAGCATTCTGTTGCTGACGCTGATACACTTATAGTGCAAACTGCAATGGAACTATCTGCCACTAATGATGTGGTATGGAGCACTGATGTAGACCTACTTATTCTCTTGACACAGCTGTCAAAAGCAGATAACAATAACAGACTTTATCCTTCTGAAGCGTGGGCTGGGAAAATATCCTGACAAAGTTTACAATATTAAAACTGTGCAGAACCGTCTAGGCGATATGTGCAGCGAATTGTGTTTTTTGCACGCAATGACAGGTTGTGATACGATCTCGGCTCTTTACAGACAAGGCAAGAAAAAGGCATTCAACCTGTTCCGAAAACATCCAGAATTGGATAAATGTGTGCAGGTTTTCAAAGGAGCCATTTCGTCTCTCAAGGCAGTCGCAGCAGCTGGGGAAGAATTCCTGTTGGTCTTGTATGGAGCTGGCAAGGGAACGTCTTCCTTGAACAAACAAATGCACCACTGTTTCACGAAAGCTGTTGCAAATGTCCAGTTCACAATATAAAATTCACTTGCAGCACTTCCACCAACAGCAGCAGCAGCAAAAGAACACTCTTTACGTGTTTATCATCAAGTTCAACTCTGGCTAGGGTGTGACCTACCACCAACTGAGTGGGGTTGGGACTTGGTCAGTGGCCAGCTACGCCCAGTTTTCACACGCCAACCACCTGCTCCTGAAGCTCTTTTGAATTTGATCTCGTGTAACTGCAAATGTGGTTGCGAACGTGTTGCAGTTGCAGAAAAACTGGCATTCAGTGTTCCCAGGTATGCGGCTTCTGTCGCGACAGCGGATGCAGCAATTCTGAAGTGGTAGATAATGACGAGGATGGTGTGCCACAAGATGCAAATCACATAAATCATGGACAAACTGAAGCTGAAAACAGTGATGAAGAAGTGACCCTTGTTGAACAGGACAGTGAATCTTTAAGTCTAGCTGATCTACCAGCCAGTACACTCAAAGAAAGAGAAAATATAAGCCTAAATGACGTTCATAGCGATATTGGCAACCTAGCATCTGAGAATACTTAATGTTAATTATAAAGAACTTTATTGTCAGTTTTGTTGTCTTTTTATTCAAAAAACTGTTCTAAACTATAGTCACAAACCCAAGTTTCAACACCAAAAACACCTTTCTACTGTGTGCACAAGCAAAAATATCTCGTATTTTGTAGATATGGCGGTCTTCTTGGATTTGGTCCTCTAGCGGCAAATGCTCCAGTGGGAATTATGTGAACTTTTGATATGATGATCAGGGAATATCAGGAAGGTACCCACCAATTTTCATATCTCCCCTATTTTTTTCCAAAATTTGGTCAAAATTGTCCTAATTTAACTGAACTATATGTCATCCTTTTATAAATGTCGACGACACAAGAGAGGAGCGGTCAGAAGTGTGGAAACGAAGACAGAATATCTCTGATCACGATACTACCAGAACGCACATCTTTCCCTGCTCCCCCCGAGACACTCACTGGCTAGTTCACTACATATCTGGTTGTAAATATTCTATGTTCCCTATTGGGGCTTATAAATAAATGTGTACAAACTGGAAGTACAATTTTAACTCAGCCAAGAAAGTCACTACAATTATCCAGACTTATAAATGGTGGCATAAGCGGTGTGAATAAGACACCCAACGCATTCTACAAGCATATCTACAAACTTCTATAAGAGTTTACAAACTCCAGCTTTTTCACGTTCTACCAAGACGATACGCCGTTATACAACAAGCAACTACTACTACTTAAGATATACGATAAGCTATACGAAGTTAGACGTTCTACAAAGCTCTCCAACATACAACCACAACCAGCCAGTTAACAACCAATACCACAACCACAAACAAGCACCTACGTACTTTTTTCCGCATACAGCCAGCACAACCAATCCAGTATCATCGTATCAAGCCGTAACCAGAAAGCAACACAAACCAGCCACCAACTACAATTACTACAGGTCTATAAGCAAGACGTATATCATAAATCATTCTACAAGGGAGAGACGGACACACTCGTATCCTGCTGCGTTAACACATTCTTTCAGTCACAAGGTCGACACAACGCCGCTGCCACCCAACCCTCGCTGCCAGACATCAACGTCTCACCACTACAATTCAAGATTACGAACGACATTCAGGAACCTGTACAACACACACATATATCCGGCAGCCACCCCCAGTATCTCATCATGGCCCAGCGCAACACCGATACCCTCCACAACCAGCAACAAAACCCCCATCCCCACAAAAACCCCCCTCCCCCCCTCACCGGACAGCTGACCAGCCCCCACCCCCCCCTCCCCTCCGATCTCACCAGCCCAACCTGACGGGGAAACCCAAAAAGCCACCACCCCCCACACTACGGACTTGAGCGGGGCAGCGAAACCCCACAACTGTGAGTATAATTCCTTTTTCTTATTTTGTTTTTTATATGTTTTTATTTTTTCTTTTGCCCCTCTTTGACAAAATGTGTATTTCCCCGGCCCTGAACATCCTTCATCCAGTCATCCAACCCCCGGGTGAGTTCATCCTTCAGTCCCCGGGAAAAACCTCCCCTAATTTTCCACCAATGCAGTAGTTTACAGCTAAGTAATATTTTACGTTTTCGGGAGAAGGTATCCATTTCGTGCCCTAAACATGGTAAAAGTGTGTAATACAAAACACGTTACGGGCAATTTTCAACTTTTAAAGAAAAAATAGTGCTTTTTTAACCTACATTTCCATTTAAAATTGAGTACTGCAAAAAACTAGCGTCCCTGAGGGCCTCAGTGGTGACAGCTCACAGTGAAATAAATTCACGAGAACACTGAACCGATTCCTGTATCCCCCTATGTTCTCTGTCCTTCGCAAGATTCGGACCATCGTGGCTGTTAGGGGGGAGAGTTTTACTAAACGGTCACGAGTCATTTTCGAGTAGCTAGAGGTTTGTACAGGTGACATTTGCCAAGCCTAATATGAACAAGGACACACCTGTAGTTAATGAGACACACTCATAGCTAAAATGATTACCTCAAAAATTTGCGGCACACACGCGAGGCAGTAATGTCTTCCTTCCATACCTTCCATATCTTTAAACATTTATATCAGTTAACCGATTCTTTACATTTACAGTTTTCTAAAATTTTAATTGTGTTTTTCCTTTTTAGAAGATGCAAAAAACACACACCAACCAAGTTTTTTACCTCTAGAAAATATTTAAAATGGTTTTTTACATTTTTTTTTTTAGTTAATATTTTTGCCCAACTACTATTTAGAAAATGATATCATTTCCTTTTTTACCTTGAAACTCTTGCACGATAGAATCTCTAATTTGACAGAACCTTGATGAATATTAAACTATTCACATTAGAATCTATTATGAAGATTTAAAGGATGCCCCACGTGCATTGCATTTTTATTCTTCCTAAATTAAGGGAATTTTTACGACTTATTTTTCTTACATTTTTTATTTTACAGGGATTCCTTACGTTTTAAATGCAACGGAATTACTCACTCGGGAAAGGGAAATTATTTACGTTATTCCTGTTTTACCACTCGCTACTTGAAAGATAGGATTGGTATTTCTAAAATATTAAAATAGGTAAAAAAAATTCAGCCAAACAGTTATACAGAACTATTTAACATCACGTGATGTACGGATGCACACATCCCTTAAGAACTACGTGTGCGCACAAGTTTTCGCGCACATTTTTTATGTACAACTAACTAACCATTATCATTTTTACCACGAATTCAAAAATCGCAGAGAAATTCGAATGACTACTTGTCTTTTACAGACCTAAGAAAAATTGATATCACTGATAAAAATTTCTCCAAAACATTGTTCGCCAATGCGAAACTTTTTTATTTTAATTTTTCTGCCAGTCAGTTTACACTCCTATGCAAATTACTTTCTACAATAATTGATTATTACATTATTTAATTTTTTTTGGGAAAAGTCGAATGCCAACCGAGCACCACATAAGTGTACCAGCAAATCTTTCCATGATATTACCCTTTGAAATTTTCTATTACTAGGTTTTAACTACACTTACCCCCACTGATAAAACCCACACAGTTGTATCAGGCGAGGTATTTTCATTTTTTACTTTTATTTCTACAGTCCTTTTCATTATTTTTTTGTTCAGTACTGTACTTTTGACATCATTGTTTACTATGCACCAGCAGCCTTACAGTCAGACAGCCTTGTCTTCTTGACACATTTAAGGTTTTTAACGATTATTGGGAAAAACGATTACATTTTTATTTCTTTAAATGTTATTTTTTCGATTTTTTTCCCCGTAATTTTTTTCAGCTACTTTCGCTGACAGTTTTGAGCTTTCCAGCTACCGTCTACGGTAAGTTTCATTACAACATTTAAATTTGAAAAAAAATTTCAGGATTTTTGCACTTTGGATTTACCACGCTAGTATGACAATCTATACTTTTTCCCCCGGGCCCTGTCATTTTCTTTGATTGAACATATGTAATCCCTTTTTTTCCACATTAGCATTTTAAAAAATATGCTCAGATACTTGGAATTTAAAACCCCAACCTTTCACTTGGTTTCCCCGAATCTTTGTGAAATTTTGTCTGGTTTTTTGCTCGATTTTACCATTTCAGCGATAGGAAAAGCTTTGGGGGGGTTTAGGTTTATGATGTATATATTTTTATGTAGTATTAGCCTTAGTTAGGTGTACATTCTTTTACCACTTTTTTATTCCCTAGTAATTCTTTGTGATAATTGAGGAAAAATTAATAGCGGCCGAGCAATGTCAGCATAATACTTTCAAATAATAATAAATTGCAAAACTATTCTATTTAATTAAAATATACCACACAAGTGAACCGTATAATAACTTTCCCTACAGGATATTTTTTATGTACTTAACACCAAAAAACCAGTATATTTTTTAGCATCATAAACATATAATTATATAAATAAATGTTACATAATTTTATGATATCTTCCTGCCAGGTATCGTGTGACCCCCTACTTGCCTTGTTTTTGTAGAGAAGTAGGTCACAGGCCAAAAGTTAGTGTCAGCCTTTTTTAAAAGTCGACGACACAAGGAGGAGCGGTTCAGAAGGTGGGAACGAAAACGAAAATCTCGGGTCACGATAGTCCCGAGCATATCAAAAAGCGCTCCCCCCGGGTAGCCATGAGCCAAACCCGAATTTTGGGGAAGGTACCCCCCGGGTGACTAATTTTCTTTGGTGTTTTTTTGCTTGCTAATGTCTCTAGTTTTTGTTTTTATATGAACCCTTTCACACTGGAGTTTTTGGGCGTTTTTCACTTCTTGAAAAGACACCCCTACCCAAAATTTAGAAAAAATTTTAAAAAGTAAATTTGGGGACAGGAATGCCTAAATGTCACTAAAATGAAATATAATTGTCACATTTAATACAAGTCCCGTAAAACACATAAGAGCCATGGGCTTTTACTTTTAAATTTTGGCCAATTT
>JACEEZ010014266.1:0-19957 GCA_016584305.1 Chionoecetes opilio | reverse complement strand
AGTGTGATGTTTGAAGGTGACTTCAAGACCCTAGGGCCGTAACTATTGCGATCGCCTTGCGTCGCTGCGATGCTGCGCCAGGTCAAGTCTCCAAGGGGCGGAGTCAGGAGAAGGGGTTGACAAACTTTACAAGTATATTCCTCCCATTGAAAGTCTTTGATAGTTCAAGTTATTGTGGTATTTAATCCTGAATGCAGAAACATGTTTAAAAGCTTATTAAATGATATTATGGGTACTGTAATATCAAGATCAAGAACTAGAACTGTCGCCGACAATTGGAACTCCCGCCGACGTGAAAAATTGGAACAGTCGCCGATTTCGCGACAGTTCCTATCGGCGACAGTTCCAGGTACCATTTATATATATATATATATATATATAATTATATATCATATATATATATATATATATTATATATATATATATATATATAATAATGAATGTACGTACGCTGGAAGAACAAATTCTACTGAGAGAGAGAGAGAGAGAGAGAGAGAGAGAGAGAGAGAGATGAGAGAGAGAGAGAGAGAGAGAGAGAGAGAGAGAGAGAGAAGAGAGAGGAGAGAGAGATCGGAGAGAGGAGAGAGAGGAGAGAGAGAGAGAGAGAGAGAGAAAAAAAAAACAAAAAAAGTACGTCACTTGCAATAAATAATCAATATTTCATCATACATCTAATTTAAAAACGATACTTATATAAGAACATAGAAACCAGGAGAAATACAAAACAGAATACAAATGCTAAAGGGAATATATATACAAAAAGCTGGATATTCAAAGCAACACATGAACACTAAAATAATTACCATATATTTATCTATAATTCATAAATTTTTTTAAAACACATAAAAAAGCCTAATACAATCATGTATATACTTTCAATGTAGTTGCTGAGTTTATTCCATGCATCTATTAACCTATTTGTAAACTTATTTTCCCTATTTTCCTTAATTAATTATGCATTCATTATAATTAGAATTACGTGTTGCTACATGTATATGCGTGTTCTAACTTCTAACAGGTGAGGGTGTGGGACGAGTCAGCAGAGACTTGAGATTGTTATCTGGGATGGAGAGAAAGCAAAAACATCGAGCACGGTAAGAAACAGGAAAAAAAAGTAGGAAATTATACGTGTGTGTGTGTGTGTGTGTATTTACCTAGTTGTGTTTACAGGGTATGAGCTACACTCGTGTGGACCCGGTCTCCGTATCAACATTTATCCAGTCTTCTTTCGTTGGTGTACATTATTTGCGATATTCAACTCTCATTTTAGTCATCTAAACTTTCTATATTTTGTTGTGATGTGTGTTCTGTGGTGTGTGTGTGTGTGTGTGTGTAGTAGTGGTGTGTGTGGTGTGTTTGGTGTGTGGGGTGTGTGTGTGTGTGTGTGTGTAAGGAACTGGCAACCATATTTTTATATAATTTATAACAAACTTCAAAACACTTTTTATTTGACATCCATTAGAATATCCTTATCGTACCAAGTAGTTTATCTGTTCTTTTTTTAACCTATTTACAAGGGCTATATACGAGTGGGAAGGTCACCCGCACCCTATACATCGAGGAACCAAACCCAAAAGTGTAGGAGGGATGGTGAATTGTGAGGACTAGAGTGGCTTGCTTCTTGGCCACAAAAAATAACGGTAGTCGTAGGAAAAACGCGAGAACTTTGAATGGAAGTACGATGCTATCAGACGTAACTTATGTATCTCATTAATCCTGTTTCATTGTTAGTTAGTTTATGTCCCTATGTGTGTAGTGATGTCTTTCTCTTGTTAGTAATGAGGACATGTTAATTGGTATCAAATATATGTTGGAAATTTCTTAATGTTTCTGTTTTTCATGGTTTACTTACTAATGTGATGTGTGTGTAGGGAGGTGGGTTTTGAAAAATAGCACACTTAAGGTAAGTCTAATTTTTTGCCAAAACTTGTGCAAAGAATTTGAAGACAAGTTGAGTGTCTTTAAAGCTTTATCCATCAGGAGAGAAAGGAAAAAACAAATAGAATAACTGCAGGTGGTCCATTTGTAGGCTACATGGGTGGGGCAAAATGGCCACACAACATGGGGCAAAATGGCCCTCATAATGAAATGCTTAAAGTAATCGTCCAGCCATTTCAAGTCATTCCTGATGTGATGTAGTTAGAGTTAGCATTATCGAGTGTATCAACAATATGTTTTCACTTTTTTGCATCCAGTCAGCGTTTTAATAATCCGCAATCAAAATCTGTAAAATTCCACGATCTCGAAAACGCTGATGGCAACTGGCAGACGATGCGCCACGCTCGTGTGACGTACAAAAGGAAGATCATATTCCCACGCTGCTGTGTGTGTGGTGTATAGTGTTTGAGTGTGTGTGTAGTAGTTTGGTGTGGTATGATGTGTGTGTGTGTTAGTAGTGTTTGTCGTGTGTGTGTAGTAGTGTTTGTGTGGTGTAGTAGTGGTTGGTGTGTGTGTGTCGTGCGTAGTAGTGTTTGGTGGTGGTGTGTGTGTGGTGCGTAAGTAGTGTTGTGGTGGTAGGAGTTTTTGTGTTGTGTAGTAGTGTGTGTGTGTGTGTAGTAGTGTTTGAAGCTGTGTGTAGTAGTTTGTGTGTGTGTTAGTAGTGTTGTGTTGTGTGTGTAGTAGTGTTTGTGTGTGTGTGTGTGTGTGTGTGTAGTAGTGCTTGGTGTGTGTGGTGTGTGTGCTAGTCGTGTTTGTGTGTGTGGTGTGTGTGTCGTGCGGAGTAGTGTGTGGTGGTGTGTGTGTAGTAGGTTTGTGTTGTGTAGTAGCGTTTTGTGTGGAGTAGTAGTGTTTGTGTGTGTGTAGTATGTTTGTGTTGTGTTAGTAGTGTTTGTGTGTGTGTAGTATGTTGTGTGTAGTAGTGTTTGTGTGTGTGTGTGTGTGGTGTTGTGTGTGTAGTAGTGTTTGTGTGTTTGTGTGTGGTTGTGTAGTAGTGTTTTGTGGTGTGTGTTGTGTAGTAAGGTTGTGTGTGGTGTGTAGTAGGTGTTTGTGGTGTGTGGTAGTAGTGTTTGTGTGTGTGTGTGTGGTGTGTGTGTGTTAGTAGTGTTGTGTGTGTTGTGTGTAGTAGTGTTTGTGTGTGTGTGTAGTAGTGGTTTGTGTGTGTGTGTAGTAGTGTTTGTTGTGTTTGTGGTAGTAGTGTTTGTGTTTTTGTGTGTAGTAGTGTATTGTTGTGTAGTAGTAGTGTTGTGTGTGTGTGTGTAGTAGTGTTTGGTGTGTGTGTGTAGTAGTGTTTGGTGGGTGTGTGTATGTCGTAGTGTTTGTGTGTGGTGTAGTAGGGTGTGTTTGTGTAGTAGTGTTTGTGTGTGTGTGTGTAGTAGTTTTTTGTTGTGTGTGTAGTAGTGGTTGTGGGGTGTGTTGTGGTGTGTAGTAGTGTGTGTGTGTGGTGGTGTGTAGTAGTTTTGTGTGTGTGTGTGTCATTAGTGGTTGGTGTGTGGTGTAGTAGTTTTTGTGTGTGTGGGTAGTAGTGTTTTGTGGGCGTTGCGTAGTGTTTGTTGTGCGTGTGGTAGTAGTGTTTGGTGTGTGTGGTGTAGTGTAGTAGTAGTGTTTGTATGTGTGTAGTAGGGTTTGTGTGTGTAGTAGTGTTGTATGTGTGTAGTAGTGTGTGTGGGGTGTGTAAGAAGTGTTGGTGGTGTAGTAGTTGTTGAACCTCAGCAGGCTCCGCTAACACCTGTTCATGCACCGCGACTATGGCTCAAACATATAGGGTTGGGCCTCCCCATCCACAATCTGAGGTTCATTTTCCTCCATATACGCGAGCAGCGTCATTTTAGTTCGGTCTCAGATTGAACAATCGTACCCTGATCTATCACAGCGACAGAATTTCACTGTCTGACACCGAAGTACAACGCTCATCATAACATTTCCGACAGGTCTCCAGAGGGCAGACGCGTGTTGTGTAAATAGGAGCGTCCTCTCGTGACGTCTCAATAACATTGCGTTAGCCTGTTGGAGGGAAGAATTTTTTTTCGCGCGCTTTTACAGAAAGCGTGTTTTTACGGAAATAAGGCCTGGAAATCAATTACTTTTGGTGAATTAGGGTTTTGAATGTGTATTCAACATAATTAGGCAAAAAAAAAAATTGGGTCTGGGAGAATTAAGTTAATTGGGCACACCTTATGCAAATAGGAAGTATAAACTGTCATGAGAAATAGAAATCAACGTTATGAGAGTTGTAATATCATCAACATGGGTATGTTCTCCTCCGCTCCTACTTTCCTTCACACATTCCATAATGGAACCAGGAACGCGCAACAATTGCAATGCGCGCTCGTCATGGTCATGGATATGGGTCCATCGTGACGCGCTCTGCCGAGGCCACGGAAACGTTAGTGCAGGCACTAATAAAATCGAAGACCCGATTTTGTAACCAACGCAGCGCTATCGTGACGCTAATCGTTTATCTATGTAGCAGGCTTCGTGAAACATCGTGATCGTCGTATATGTCTATCGTGCGAGGTTGTCATGAGAAAAACCGTTACAGTGTGTCACGATAGCCCTAATAATATGCATAATGCGTCACGATAGAACGCAAAGGCATGGTTACGATAGACGATACTAAGTGTCACGATTGTCTAGGAAGGCTTCACGATAACCTAAGAATACGGAGATTTACGTCAGAGAGGCTAAATATGGGTCACGATAGAGGTCACGACAGACATCGAATGCCTGGTGAGGCATGTTGGTATGCGCTTGACGCTATCGTGATACCTTCATGGCACCGTCGTGGCACTATCGTGGTTTCGTAGCTTTATCGTGATGACAAAATGACCGTGGATTTTCCATCGTGACCGTCATAGTTCTTACTGCCACGATGAAATCCATTCGTGACCATCTTACGGCTCGTTCATGTACATACTTTAAGACAGCGTGACATTGTTGAGAGGTTTAATCGTGATCCCCCCCCCCGGCGTTTATCGTGGTCAAATTCACGATAGCGCAATAATTAAATTAGTGGCGCTATCGTGGTCGATTATAAATGTGTAAGGGAGCTTACAAACATGTCACTGTTGTGTCTTCTTCCTTTGTAGATTTAACACAGAGATTTAACACTTACCCAGGACTGAGTAGCATGTGTCCTTTGTTTCAGGCAGCCCACAAGAGCTCTGGCAAGTGGAAGCTGAAGTTATACGGCGGAGGGGGGCACGGTCCACGGGAGTTGCAAGTTGTTGCCACTAACTCAAGTAGCCATCGTCGGTAATGACTGCTGTGCGGAGTGCTGGCTCGCCCCCCATTATCACTTCCTGCCATGATTTTTCCAACTGTGTACAAAGTTCTTACTTATTATTAATATGTAGAATTTTGTATGATATATATACGTCCCTTTGAATTGCTCTTAATAGTTAAAAATCACGTGTTGTGTGCATTTTGCAAACAATCGACCCACCAAACTATAACCATTTAGACATCAAATTGTGCCTTGCTCTTAAACCGTTTTTGAACTAAGTTCCCTCAATGTTCACCTTATCCCTGGTTCTACAACGTAATACCAAATTGTACTCTTATATTGTGTTTAGTTAGTTGAAAGTACTCTAGTTGCTAGTTGTTACTATGTGATGATCTGCATCCCAGAATGCAGCCTAACCATAACCATTAATACAAATGGAAACCTGGCAAAAAAAAACGAATTGGTTGCACCTTGTTAAACGCACGAATTACCTACTGGAATATGGCGCTAGGCGAAAACAAGCGTAAAGAATCAAATATCATGTTTCCATGATTTCTTAAAACCTGAAAAACAAGTATATGTTGTAGCTTTGAATTTGCGGCTTTAATTAATTGTGTCTTTTTGGCTTTTAATGGGGAAACCTTTGATTTCAGCGTGGTCTGAATTTAATTAAAGCGAGGTTGTGTTAAACGAGGTATAAGCTACATGAGTGTACCGCTGTACATATCAGACTCTCAATGAGACACGAAAAAAATTGATTCACGTAAGTCGCTTATCGCAGCTACTACTTACCCATTCACGCATTTATTACATCAGCACTATGCCGTACAGGGCGGGAGATGCTGAGAAGTGGCCTTAGAGGTAAAGGCGAAAAGAGCGCCTTACCCGTCTTCAGGCGCTTTTGTAATGGGCTGGCTAAAGGCGCGCGGTCGGCAACTATTGCGGAGCGCGTAAATAATGCTCTGTCCTTATTTGCCAGGGGTGTTGGCAAAAACATGGGAGCGCGGGCATAAGGTCTCGTCCCGCTATTTGCCCGGGCGGCATATTGCCGAAGTCTATTCTAGACAGTATACGATCAGGGAGAAATGGGAACAATCAGCGCGCGGTGTGAGGGCGGGGGTGGTGGGAGGGGCTATACTCAGACGTCACACACAATATTACGGTAACTTGCTAATTTTGTGGGCAGCTTATTGGCGTGACTTCTATTTAAATAATATATTTGAGAGGAGAGAGAGAGAGAGGAGAGAGAGAGAGAGAGAGAGAGAGAAGAGAGAGAGAGAGAGAGAGAGAGAGAGAGAGAGGAGAGAGAGAGCGGAGAGATGAGAGAGAGAGAGAGGGAGAGAGGAAACAGTATAAGATGAATTTATTACATATTATAATTGCCATGCCTGTATAATAAGACAAGATAAGATAAGATTTTCATCCTCTCTAGAACACTTTGCAAGTACCAAACTACAAGGTTAGTAACTATACAACAGCGCCGCCACGTCAGCACGAACTGGACGGACTCGCAACGATGCCCGATGCAAAGGGACGCTGCACATCGCGACCTCACGTCCTACCAACATGCCACCCTGAGGGCATAATTAAGGACAGAGAGAGAGAGAGAGAGAGAGGAGAGAGAGAGGAGAGAGAGAGAGAGAGAGAGAGTATAAGATGATTATAAATATTATAAATTGCATGGCTGTAAATTCAGCGAGAGAGAGAGAGGAGAGAGAGAGAGAGCTGAGAGAGAGAGGGAGAGAGAGAGAGAGAGAGAGAGAGAGACGAGAGAGACGAGAGAGAAGGTGGAAACAGATAGAGAATGAGGGAGAATGATCTGGGAGTGTGGCCTCAATCTAGACTCTACCGTAGAAACAGTATAGTGGGCACCTGCAGTCATGGTCGCCTGGTCTTTTTTTTTTGCATATATTACGAATTATAGCATCAACTACTGATTCTTTATGTGTCACTGAAGATGATACCACATAGTTTATAATCATTGAATGTATAATCTACCCTGTTCCGCGTGTTTTAAGCTTGTATCTGCAAGTATAGACGGTTGCAAATTTACCTTTACTCTTTTTTATTTCGGGCGACGACAACGGCGGGAGGACACTAAACATAAACACTAGATGGCGACCTTAGTGTAGCCGGTTACCAACGTCCGCCACTCTGTTAATTTTGGCAGTTGTTCATTTATAGCAATATTATGGCACAGATTGAAGAAACAAAAATGACACAGGGACTTTCCAGATAGCCCCTGCTAACTTTCCTGAAATCAATGATGTAAAAAATGTAAGTTATTAACGCCACCAGACGTCTGTTATCAGAAAAAAAAACGTGTCTGGCGACTTTAGTGTTCTACGTAGAGTCGAAAGGGATCACTGTTATTACTATACATTTCACCATGCAAACACATAGAGAAGTGCGAAATTTGAGGAGAAGGTTTTCACTACAAGTATAACGGTGAAGGATGACACTGTTCGTCTCCGCCGAATACGACAATAATGTTATTTGTTGAATGATATTTTTTATGTTCCGAATACGTTATAAGACATGGAGAGAGAGAGAGAGAGGAGAGAGAGAGAGAGAGAGAGAGAGAGGAAGAGAGAGAGAGAAGAGAGAGAGGAGAGAGAGAGAGAGAGAGAGAGAGAGTGAGAGGAAAGAGAGAGGAAGAGAGAGAGAGAAAGAGAGAGAGAGAGAGAGAGAGAGAGAAGGAGAGAGAGAGACGAGAGAGAGAGAAGCAACAAAAATGGAGGGAAAAAAAGGAAAGACAGGACAAGAAGGACTTATATGACGGCACATAGTGAGTAGTAGCGCTGATGGATGAAATGTAGGAAAGGAAGACGAACACTTGGCTCATAAAACTAGTATTAAAAAAAATACTTACATGCGCTTACTAATAAAGTCACTCGTTAAAGTAGTCTTTTCCAACCTGCTGTTAAACTGACATAAGGACCTAAGGCAGTACTACTTGATTTCTCCATGGAAAAAATTATGATTCCATGTCAAGAGACCCATCTCTTGGCAGAGCGGCATAACGGGGTCATTGTCTCTGTCATGGAGGCGTACATCCACAAACTTTTCTCTAATTTCCTAATGGACGCCACTTTGGTTAAACTCTTCTTTTCTCAGCTGTACAAGATAGAGAGGCGGCTCAAGACTGTACCGTAACCATCAATCACTGAAACTCATGCCATCTATATTCTGCCCATAATCATGCCCCAAATATTTGTCCACTTACCAAAAACAACAAAATTCATAGAAAAGTCAAAATTTCTAAACAAAGCTATCTTCGTGACTTCTGCATCTAGCTAAAAAGAGTTTTAACAGTTGTGTCTTCTTCATCTTTCCCCTCCATGTTCTCCGGAATGGGCCACAGCTGTATAATCTATTTCTCAAGTGAAACTTGTGCTCAAACCTTTGCTAAAAATTCCACTTGGTTGATGAATTCATCCTTCTTGTCCTCCATCATCTGAATATGTTTATTAAGATCCTTCGTAACGATGTTTTATTGCCCTTCTGGGCTAGATCTTCGGAAGGCTTACGGTCCTGACGGAACTCCCTCCTGTTAGTTCTCAAAAACTGTAGGCTTCATGTGCTTGCACCGTCTGCGTCAACTTTTCGTCTTTGTCCTATTACTTCCACCTTTCCTTGCTGGAAATTGTTATATTCAACCTGTGCCTAAGAAGGGTGGACGTTCTACAGCCTCAAACTACCATCTATAGCTTTGACTTCCTGCCTTTGTAACGCCGCGTTTTTGAATCTATACTTAATAAGAAGATTCTTAAGCATCTATCTGCTCACAATTTCTATCTGATTGTCAGTACGGTTTCCGTAAAGGGCAATCTGTGGCGATCTTTAGCTTTTGCTAACTGAATCGTGGTCTCCTCCTTAGGTGTTTGGTGAAACTTTTGCCGATGCCCTTGACATATCCAAAAAGCTTTTTGATAGAGTCTGGCCACAAATCCTTAAGTTTAAAAACTACCATTTTCGTTCTATCTTTATCTGCCCTTCATCTTCAGGTCCTTTCTAACGTTCTATTGCAGCGACGTAGACGGACATTATTCCTCTCCTAAGTTCTAGCAATAATGGGTCTTAGCGGTTCTGTCCATCAATCACTCTTTTAGATCATTAATGATCTTCTAAGTCTAATCATGCCCTAATCCACTCTTCGATGAGATATACCTGCTTTTCAACGTTGGTTCATTAGGCGTCCAAACTCAACAGGAACTTAAGTGTCACGGAGAGATGCACGGAGATACTAACTTCTAACCTTTTCTATAATTTCTGATTGGAACAAAGTGAAACCTAGCTCCTTGTTCAATGACTCAAAAAACCCAATTCTTCAAACTATCTATCGACAAACCTACCAGATAACTATCCCTGCTCTCAAGAAACTCAACTGTTCTTCTTCTTCTACAATGCAACATTCATGGACTATCCTTACAAAAAAATGAATTGCGAAATCTCACATCTTCATCTCTTGCAAAACAACTTTTAAGAAGTTAGGTGTCCTCTGGCGTCTGCGTCCAATTTTGTCTCCTTCCAGTTGCTGCTCTGTACAAGGGCCGTATCCCGCCCATGTATCCAGTATAGCAGATGTATCACCATGTTGGCGGGGGATCCATTCATACAGCTTCCTCATCAGGGTTAGAATAAAAAAACGTTGCGTCTCATCAACTCCCCTTCTCTGACCAACGGTCGCAATCTTTAAGTCATCGCCTAATGTTGCTTCTCTTGTTATCTTCTATGTTATTTCGTGCTCACGCTCTTCTGAACTGCTAACTGCATGCCCCCCCCCTCCCGCGATCTCAGCTTCGCACAAGGATTTCTAATCATTATAATCCCTAAAGTGTGGTCCATTCTTCCAGTGCAAAATTAACAAGTATCTTACTCTTCATGCCCTTCACTTGGTAAACTCTAACACTCTTCTTTTTCTATCTTCCACCTTCCGGACGACAATTTTTTTTCAAGAAGGAGTAGTAACAAGGACCCTCCCGAACTAAATGCTCACCCCCCTTTCTATATTCTTACGTCCATCTTAAGGCACTGGTAACTAATCGGGCTTTTTTGTTGTCCTTGGCTGTCCTTTTGTGCTGTCCCCCCACCACAAAAAAACATACACTGAGGTGTGAAGGCCGGGGTGCCATGAAACTGTTACAGTTTGTTGTGGACCAGGTGCCAAAAGGAGGATTTTTGAGGCCAAGCTAGCTGTCTCAAACGTAAACGATCCCAATAAATGCGCTAGAATTCATTGGAGTTATATTATCATACAACCATGCTAGAAAACAGCTGATCTCTCTTTTCTCTCTCTCTTATAAATGCTTCATTTACAATGGTGTACTTATGATTTCGTACAATAAATATACCAGGCTCTAATCTCGATAAGCCACTTGTTCGTCAAGCGTAGCCTACTCGAGTCTGGCACCCGGGCCCCGGCAGCGGCGGCCCTCAGACCCATTGACTTCCGGGGGACACCGCCGGTGTGTCGTGGCCAATCCGCCTGGGGTCATAATCCTTCAGATCAATAGCTAGATACGCGAGAGGGATGGAGGAGAACCCAGGCTGCTCGTCGGGCTTGGAGCCAGACAGGCATACGCGTCTCCGGCATAAAGTCGCTCACACACCGCACCATACGCGCTACAGGGGCCGGCCCCCGGGATAAGACGGCCAAGGAACCTCCGGCCCAACCGGGACACAGGCCCGTTTGCCCTATGGCAATCAGACCCTGGATAACACCTGGCAACACATATTCTTCAAATGTCCACACGCATCGGGGCAAAAAATAACACGCCTCGCGGCTGCTAGGGATACAGTTACGTCCCAAATGTATAGCCATGGCGCTCGGCACAAGTTTGAGTACCGTCGGAAATCCCAAAAAAAACGTCAGGAATAACATAGGTTCCACTGGGTCTCTTTCTGTGGATAATGCGGCACAGTACCTTGTCACGTCGACAGGAAAAATCGTGAGGAAATCACGCTAATGATGGTAAGGAGGTCTCATCGCCTGACTCTAGGCATAGATGACCTTCCTCCAAATTTAATGTTTACGTGTTTCGACGCCCAAATTTCATAGAGTGAAAAATTCGGCACGGGATTGTCCCTGGACGCACCCACACCGGAAAGTTCGCGATAGGCGCATCCACTACCACATTTGCACGTCCGGGTAGCGATCTCACCAGCCTACCTTACACGAGTAGCTACATGCACAAAATCACGCACTGAAACACTGCTCCCTGGGGAATAGGTTGTTTGACAATGTATACCAGTCTGATTTTGGGTTAAAACATGGTGGTAACATTGAATGTAGAGGGGGGTAAGAATCAAAGCAGGAACATAGAAAATTTCAATTGAATGTGCCTTTGCCTAGAACACTACCCTACCCCGTATACTGAAAACACTGCCTCCCTGGGTGAAATAGTTGTTTGACAATATAGTACACCGTATACCAATCTGAGCTTGGGTAAAACGTAATATTGTCAAACAAACTATTCACCCAGCAAACAGTGTTCAGTATAAGGGGAGGGTACGTAGTGTTCTAGGCAAAGGACAATTCGCTTGAAATGTTCTATGTTCTGTTTGATTGACTTACTCTACATTCAATGTACCACCAGATTTCACCCTAAATTAGAATGGTATACATTGTCAAACAACTATTCACCCAGGGAGCAGTGTTTCAGTGCGTAGTTGTGCAGTGTACTACTCGGGCAAAAGGTAGCTGAGTGAGATATTGAATTACACCGGTTAAATATTTGAGGTTGGGTTAAATTTTGGATGTCTGATACCATCGTGCAAACTACCGGATAAGATAATTCTTAAATAGCTAGTAACGGCGGCATGGGTCGGTATAGGACAGTTATGGAAGCCACAAATAACTTTTGAAAGTTTGAGAGCCCAAAATACTCCGAGGTCTCTTGATGTGTAACGGAATAATTTGCTTCAACCGGGATAAGAAAACTCTGCTCGCGTACGCATTGCACTGTTCTTCTCTTTCATCTTTCTGCGTCCATCAGTACTACCCAAGTCCCTTTAGATGAGCGTCTGTACATAGCTCAAATGGAGCTGAAAAATCTGGGAATGCCAGACAGGAGTTCACGAGTGCATGTTTTAACATCTTCGACAACTTTGCTATGAAGAGCATCCCAGTGAAATGAGACCTCTTTTTTTTACAACCGGGACTGCGGGAGCTGTGAATTTTTAGTGCCCAGAGGGCGGCAATGTGAGTGGAAACAGTGACCATTACAGAATGGATGAAAATCCCATCAAACGTCAAGTAGTACAAAACCCGCATCTGGCAATAAATACTATTTAAACCCAAAACGTATGGGCAGTGGTGGTGTGGTTTGTCGGGAGCTGAAATAAATGGCGCGAAGGCACCAAACCGCTTGCGAGAGAGCTGAGGTGGGGTCAGGGATGCCCACTCCTAGGATTATTTCCCAAGATTTTGAGCGGATTATTCAAGTTATTCTCCCGTAGTGTATCTCAAGGGAAGGCATGTGTACCGATTTAGGACTGATCCAAGACTGGACCCAAAAAAAATCCTAGATAGCCAAAAATTATCCCAGTCGTTAAAGGAAAACATTGAAAAATGAATCCTTAAATACGGTACATATGCCTTACCTTGAGATAAACCAACTGGAGAAAATACTCGAATAATCCCTCCAAAAGTCCCAAAGATAGACAAAAAAAATACCCAGGGGCAGGCCTATATCCAAGATCTGGGGAAAAAAACCAAGCGTGGTATCCCGCGTACAGGAGTAGTTAGGCAGTATGGGATGTGTGGTATCGAGGGCTGAAATAGCGGCCACAGTGAACATTTTGTTAGACTTCCACGAATGGTGGCGCGGTTTTTGTATGCAATTTGAAAATAACGCTTCCGGAAGGCATTGCCGCAGCTCGCTAAGCAGAGCTTCTGGAAGCTTGCCGCAACCCACGGGTTAACAGATGGTTTAGGGCGAGATGCCATTCTGGCGAAATCTTTGAAAAGGGAGGTAATCGTGAAATCGGGTAATTTACCCGCTTTCATGATGTTATTTATTTAGTAACGCTAATTTATGATGTCTATTTCATCTTATCAGAAAAGGAAAATATCAATGAAAAGCAATAAATTCCGATTCTTTGATATTCTCCATGTAAAAAGTTTTTTCACAAAAATAGTAAATGGCCGGAAAAGTTTAAGTTCATGCATATTCTTGAACAGTCTCATAATGCATTCTTAGGTGTTAACAGTTTTTTGTATTGAAATATTATAGAAACAACATTTACGAAGATAAACAGTATATATTTATACTGAAAACAATATTAGGTAGGAAATTACCCGATTTCATGATTTTAATTTAGTTAACGCTAATTTATGCATGCCGCTTAATCATTATCACTTAAACGAAGATCTATCAATGAAAGCATAATTAAACTCCGCTTCTTGATATTTCTCCATGTAAAATGTTTGCGAGCAAAATATTAATGGCGAAAGATTTTAGTTAATGCATATTCTTGAAAGTTCTCATAATGGCATTTTCTGTGTGTTTTACGGTTTTTTAATTTGATAATGTTATGAAACAAACATTTCCGAAGATAGCAGTATAATCTTTATTAATGATAAACATATAGTTCGGTAGGAACTTGTACGGGGAGCGGAGGGGTTTATCCTTATGTGTGATGGTCCACGGCGATCCACCAGGCCATTGGTCTCTCGGTGGTCTCGCCAGGACCCCTCGTGACCAGTGTGGGGAGAACTGGGCGCATGCGCACTACAGTCAGCGGGGAAGACGACCAGGAGCTTCTCGTGGCTGATAAGACATGAAAAACCATGATGGCCGACCATAAGACTAAAGTCATTCACGAAAAATTACAATATTCGCAATTTGCTGAAACAACATCTTGGGAATGATTTACCGTAAAACAACACTATAGTTAGCCCACTGCACTAATATACCAGGCCCATATATGCGGAATTTTAGCATCACTACAGACTTGTATGGTCACCGAAGACATGTACCGTAGCTTATAGTGTTATGTAGATATTAGGCGTTATTTGTGTTGACTACAATACAAAGTAGAATTATACTTATTTAAGCTCCGGCCACTTATTTTCTACTCTTTTGCGTGTACAGAAAACTGAGCAGAGACTCTCCCGGGCACATATTACTACTCTTTTCCCGAAAAAAATATACAGTTGTGGGTGTGGGTGGGTGGTTTCAAGAGCTGCCAATCAGATCCGCGCGCATGAGAAACTTATCAGAACTCCTCCGTAATGTTTCTTGTTTCTTCCTTTAATTCGCATCCAAGTCAAACATTTCAAACACAAAGAACAACAACAACAACAACATCAACAATAGAACATGCGCACGACATTGCAAAGGATACTGTATTTAATTAGGAGAGGTAAGGAGTATGTAGGAGTAGAGTAGGTGACTCTTAAAACAGGTAGAAGTCACAAATATTAAAATTCTCCAGCGGACATCGGGAACAATTTTTGCAATCCCGCCAATCTTTCAATGCGTCCGAATCTTGTTAAGACTTGTGGCAAAGCACGATAAAACTTTTTTTTGGCTATAATACGTAAAAAAATAAACAATTCTTTAGTAATATTTTATAATTACTTTAAAAGGCAATGTAACGGGTACTTTTGTCAAAATAACAGGAAGTCACCAAAAAATGTCATAAGGATATACAAAACACCTCCACAGTCCTCCAAAAAGGGCGGTGAGGCTCTGGGGTTCTCGGGGTTTCCTCAGCGTTCCCCGTTTTTCGGCCGGCGGCCCTCTACGCGGCTGTAGCTCCGAAACAAACCACGGGTTTTTCTTAAAAAATCTTTGTGTTCCCTAAAAAGTTACCTAGAGTGGTCAGCCAATCCCTTACCAAACCAAACCCTAACTTTTTTTCTAACCTAACCAACCTATAGCGGTTCCCAAAAAAGGGCGAACCCCGGGAGATTGAGGCAGGAGAGAAAAAGAAAAGAAAAAGAAAAAAAAAAAAAGAAACAAGAACATAAGAAAATAAGGAAGTAAAAGAGGGCCGCGAGGCCTATCGGGGTAGTTCCGTCACCTAACATACCTAATCCCCCTTACCCCCTCCTAAACCTACCAGCTCCCTTTAAAGCCCCCCAAACTCAGCAAAAAACTACCTGTCTATGGACATTCCTTTCATTACCACCCTTTTTGGGAAACCAGTTTTTTCCCTTTTCCTTTCAAATCTACGCTTTTCCAGTGGAACCGTTACTTTTGTTTTCCCCGGTTTAAAAAAGCCTAAAAAAATTTTCCTACCTCCCCTTTTTAAACCCTTTTACCCAAATTAAAATTTCATCAGAACCCCTTATTTGGGTCTCTCGGGAGGAAATTTTAATAACTTAAATCTCCTCTCATAACAAAAGTTACGCACCCTTGTATCTTTGGGGGCATCCCTCTTCACTTTTTTAACAAACTATATCCCCCGTAATATGGAGCCCAAAACTAAAACTGCATATCTAAGTGGGGCCTGATAGAGCCAGAAAAAGTTTAGAAAACTTCCGCATTCTTTTTTTAACATTTTGGGTAAAAAATCCAATACTCATAGCCTTTTTTGGGCTGTTTCCTGGGTCGGAGGTCGGGCTCCCCCTCACCCCAAGATTTTTTCCCCTTTGTTTTTTTCAGCGAGCTTTGCTTATGGGATCTTACCGGGTTTTTTTTCCAACTTCACAACGCTAATTTATCAATTTTAAATTCCATCTCCCATTGATGCCCACTGTTAATTTAAACTAAGCCCCCTGCAATTGTTTAGGCAGAGTAATCCAATAACCTACCAACTTATATCATCGCAAACTGTATTCACTGCTAATCCCATATAAAGTCGTTGTTAAATCAAAAATAGTAAGGGGCCCAAAAACAGCCCCTGGAACTCCACTTGCACCAGTCCCTTTCAGTTGGAACCTTAAATGAAACCCTTTGTTGCCTATTATTTAGCCAAGCTTGACCAAGGAAAAAAATTCCCAAAACCCAGACCCTAACCCTTTATTTAAGATCGCTCGTGTGGTATTTTGTAAATCCCTTTACTAAAGCCCAAATATTATATCTATTTTATCTTACCCCGTTCATAAATTTCCTATAAAACTCAATAAAATTGGGAAAAAGACCACCCTTGGTGAACCATGTTGTGAACATTGATCAAACTATGTTTATCTAATTGCTTCTAATTTTTTTTGCAATAAAGTTTCCCAATAATTTACCCACCACTGGTTTGATTTAGGGTCGATAATTTACTTTAGTCCTCTGTCTCCCTTTTTAAAATTTTGGGGAAAACATTTCCTTTCCCCCCACAATAATGGCACATCCCCTTTCTAAACCCGTTTTTCCTAAAAATGTGCCCCAACAACTCACTAACAACCCCCTTGATTCCTTTAAACCCGGGGATCCTCCCTCTGGCCCTGGCGTTTTAAATGTTTCTTTTTTTTCGTCCCTCCTCCCCCCTTTTTCCCCTGTTATACAATATTTTGAGTTCTCCTCATGTTTCCCCTTGAACATTTTGTTCCATCGGGATCGTAGGTACCCTCCTCCTTTAAAAACACTTAAGAAATAATATTTAGACCCCTACACATATCCCACCGATTTTAAGCCCTCCCCCGTCCTGACCTTAAAAACGGCCCCAAAAAATTCCTTGTCTTTGTTTTATAAAGCTGTAAAACCCCCTTTTGGGGTCCCTTTCGCCGTCCTGTACTTTAATCCAAAATTTGTTCTTAGCAACTCGATTTAATTTCTTCCGTCCCCATCACTTATATGTTCTTTGTTTCCCCAACCTGCTAACCCTTTTAAATAAATGTTTCTTTTACTCCAATTTTGTGTTTTAACTTGGTGGTCACCATTTTGGATCACTCTTTCGGGACCTTATTCCCTATAAGGAATATTTCTTTCTGTCCGTCAATTAAATTCCCTTAAAAAGGTATAATTCTTCGGTCCGACCTCCTTCCTCTTCTAAACCTCTCTAATTCCCCCTCACCCCGACCTCATTCCCCGTTAACCGCTTTAATTTCTCCCCAGCCTCGACCTCACTACCAATCTGACCGCACCAAATTAAATCCCAGGGCCTTTTAATCCCTTTTTAATTGGCCTTTTCCCTTTCATCGCCCTTCCTGGGAAAAATTTTTTTCCACCCACACCTCTATTTAAAAACCTCCAGGGTCTTTTTAATCCCCCCAAAAATGGCCTTTTTGAAATTTGGTTCCCCCATGCCTTTGCCACTTAATTTTTAACTTCCCATTTTAACTAAATCTGATCTCTAATGGTCGCTATTATCTAAATTCCCCCCGACCTCCCCAATTTTTTAAAAATCCTCTATTTTTCACAATAGATCTAAAATATTTTCCTTAGAGCTCCTTTATTTCTTTACTAGGAATTTATCTGGGTTATATTTAAAAATTTATCTGCACGCTGTACTTGATTTTAAATCCCGTTATATTCCAGAAAAATCTCCCACCACGCATAATCGAATTTTTCTGCAGGCCTTGTTTATTTTTTCCCCTATAGGAGGGAAAACCTCTTTTCAAAGTTTGGAGGGGCTTTACACTACACCCAAACCTTTCTCATTCCCCCCTAACCTCTACCCCTATGCCTATGTGTCACTGTTTTATAAAATTTTTAAAAAAAAACACTGAATGCATCTCTGCATAAAACGCAACTCCTCCCCTGCTGCCTACTCTGTCCTTGTGAAATAACTTAACCCAGTATCCGACTTCCCGGGTTTAATACCTTTTTCCTGACATATCCAACCTGTTTCGTTAACATTTATCAAAATCCTCTACATATTTATTCCTCTCAGGAAATTATCTTTTTAAAATACTCCCACGTTTGATAGTAAAACCCCTTCAAGCAAACCCTTTATTTTTTTCCCTTTTTTCCTTTATCTTTAACTAAACCTTCCCCTCTCTCTTCTACGAAACACTTTAGTTCCCTGCCTTTGAAATCCCCTGTGTCGAAGTTTCCTTTACCCCGAAAACCCCCTGTCTAAACCCCGGTCTCTATTTAAAAAAGCCCGCAGTGCATCTACCTCCCTTTCAAGGGGGTTCAGAAAGATCTGAATCCTTACCCCCCCAAAAGGGACCCGCCCTGCGGGAGAGTTGGGGAGCCCAAAAAGGGTCCCCCGGTGTCGACAAAGGCCCAACCATTGGCTTTTCAATGAAGTGCCGCCCGGGAATTCACCGCAATAGCCCTGGAGTACCACATTCGCAACAAACGTCTTGGAAGAACCACACAAAAACAGGGAAAAACCCCCCCTGTCCCTACTTTACCACACTTTCCTTGAACGCCGTAGAATTCTCACTTTTACACACTCAACATCATTTCCCCCAGCGCCGGCAGACGATGGGCTTTTTTCCCTTTTTGGGCCCCATGCACTCAAATATCTTGTCCTAACAACCTATCCCCCTTCCCCGGGTAATCACCGCTTAATGCCATCCCTTCTCTTCACAGAACCCCTGTCAAGATGCCTAACCTGACTGTCACCAACAACCAAGATTTACCTTCGGGTAAGTGTATGTCTACCTTCCTAACCTCCCTTTATCCCCCTTGCAGCCCGGAGTACCTGAAGAGTTCGTGCAACAAAATGGTCATGTTTTACCCTTTTTTTCCTGCGGGCGGGGCTCCATGATCAATACCTTCCAAACACCAATCCCTGGTGGGTTATAGAATTAGTGTCGCTTTAGTACATCCCTCTGGTACCCTACAGGGAAAACACCCCATGTGCCCCTCCATCGTTCCATTGGACCTTCACCTAATAAGAGAAGTATTCTATTTCCTGCTTCTTTACAACGTTTTCAAAATTGTTCACTTTTCCCTTCAAACTCCTTTTTTAGGTCTTTATGCCTCCAGAAAAGTCTTAAGGCCCACCACCCCCTTTACTACACTTCCCTGACCCTTCTACCTCCCTTAACCCCAGCCTCCTTTACTCCACCCCATACCACTTTCCCCCCAGCACCAACACACAACACCCCTTCCTTCCGCCCCCACAACACTCCCCCGATGGCTACAGACCTACAGGGGTACATGGCTACAGACGTAGCCATTTAATCCTGAAGATAGGAAAGCCAAACCTCACTCAAAGGAGACGAAGGCGACTGAAAAGGGGAAAAGAAAGAAGGAAAGAAATGGAAAAAAAGGAAAGGGGAAGGAAGGAAAAAAAAAAGGGGAAAAGTTTAAATGTAAAGATAAATTTTTGCTGTCTTCTAGATGGGAACATGATGTCCATGATTTCCCTACGTCTTCAATTCAGTTGGGAATTTTTTTAAGGTTGTGAAGGGGAGGTCGTTTGGGCCCCCCAGTGAAGTACAATGCTTTTCCTTTGGGTCCTTGAGAACGTTGGCGCGTACAATCGTATTTTGTGATGGCAAGCAGGGGGGAGCTTTAAAAAGTAAATTTGCTTCCAAGGGGACCACAAAATGCCTATATAATTAAACTACGTACTGTGCCGGATGGATCTTATGTGCTAAAATCGTAAAATATCCCCCCCGCGATATTGGCAGTGGCGACTGCACTAAAGGCGACTAGAAGTGTTTTAACGGTAAATGAAAAGAAATTTCTTCATTCATTTTTTCATAGTCATCCCTGCAACTGACTTCCCCCGAGAAGTCAAGTAAAAAAAACGCGGCTTTTTAAAAATGTGTGCATTTTTTGCCCGGAGGGCGCCCCTCGTCCCCCAGCCAATGGGAAGACGAATGGGGCGGGGCCTTCGATGTATTTTCGAGACATCCACTGGAACGGTAAGGGGCGGACGAACCAGGGCGGGGAACGCACGAAATCGCGCTATCGCGTATCAAGCATTTTTGCACTCAAAAGAGAAAAAAAA
>JACEEZ010014265.1:0-17547 GCA_016584305.1 Chionoecetes opilio | reverse complement strand
TTTTAAAATAATGGGTCTCGGGGACCCATGCATTACCCGATCAAGACTACTCTATACTGGACTTGCTACTCATTTTGGGCTATTCCATGGAGGCCAGTTTTGCGATTCCTGCCATTTTCGAACATCACTCCCTTTTCCTTCCTATGGTTTATCAGTATATATGATATACCATTATTTCGTAATGTTTGTTCTATAATATTATCAAATAAAAAACAGTAAAATGCAATAAAGAAATGCCATTATGAGAGAGTTAAGAAATATGCATGAACTTAATATTCACTTGAACTCATCGCCATTTAATATTTTGCGAGAAAACATTTTAGATGCTAGCGATAGAAAGAAGTGATTTTCATTAGCTTTCCATTGCTATATTTCGTTTTCTGATAATGATCATAACTATGCATAAATTAGCGTTAACTAAAAAAAACATCATCTATCGGGATAATTACCCGATGGATGATGTTATTTATTTAGTTACGCTAATTTATGCATGGTTTCTAATTCCTTTATCAGAAAATGAATATAGCAATGGAAAGCTAATTCATTCCGCTTCTATTGATATGTTGCATGTAAAAAGTCTTCACGCAAAATATCAAATTGCGATGAGTTTAAGTGAATTTTAATAAGTTCATGCATATTTCTCAGTCTCATAATGGAATTTTTTTAGTGTATTTTACAGTTTTTTATTTGATAATATTATAGAACAACATTCACGAAGAAAACAGTGTATCATTTATACTGATATGCCATAGTCTACTGTATTCATGGAACACTTTTTTACTTGCCGATACGATTGATGATGTTATTTTTTTAGTTACGCTAATTTAGGCATGGTGGTAATTCATTTATCAGAAAACGAATATATCAATGGAAAGCTTAATGAAATCCGTTTTTTTTTCTATCGCTAGCATCTAAATGTTTTCCCGCAAAATATTAAATGGCGAAGAGTTTAAGTATATATTGAGGTCATGCATATTTCTTCACTCTCTCATATGGCATTTCTTTAGTGTATTTTACTGTTTTTTTTTGATATTTAAAAAAAACATTTACGAAACCGGTATTTTTATATTTAACTTTAGAAAAAAATGGGGGTTATTTTCTAAATGCAAAAACCAAACTCCCCCCGGGTTCTGGGGGTTGGCGCGGGGCACGAGTGCAAGTCCGTTAGAGTATTTTTTCCCTTTTTAAAATTTTTCTGGTTATTTGTGTACTGATCTTGCTAAAGGGGAAAATGTCAAGGACGGTTTGTCTTAAACTCACCCCCAATAAAAACTCCACGATTTTGTTTTTAAAATTAAAAACTAAAGGGGAAGGAAAGGTTGATGTCGTATGTCTGCCTCTATGTCATTTGACGTTACCCACAATTGATAGGTGGCTCCTGACTCATCCTCCCGGGGCCGGACTTGCGTCAGGGCCGTTTCCTTTTTATACTCCCCCAGCGTGAGCCCAAAAACCCCCGCCCGGTTTTTTATTCGTACAAAGGGATCGGGAAAGCCAAGAAAAGAAAATTATGTGACCCCCAGGGGTTCCTTTTTAAAATGCCGTTTCCAAAACCATAATTTCAAATGAAAAAGGCTCCCCGGGGCAATGCACCTAGCAACCTGCCCCCAACTTATTCCTTTTTTTTCTTTTCGCAAAAAACCCCCAATTTTTCAATCCTGCGCAACCCCCTTTTTAAACGTGTGTTTCCGCTTGAAAATAAAAAGAAAACTTTTCCCGGGGGCCGTAAGGGGGGCCCCGTCGGGGCCCCCCGCGTCAAAAAACAAAGAATCTGCTGACTGACTTAGGGAAAAAAAGTTCCCGAAAAACGGCGTTTTTGGGGGAAATGGGGTTTTTATGACCTTTAGTAGGGGTGCAGCCCGCCACATTGGCTTTGCAACAAAAATGGCGGTTAAAGTTTTGTGTGTGGGCCCCCCAAATCTTCCCCTTCCTTGCCTAAAACTTTGGTTTTGGGGAAAGTCCCCCTCTTCTCCTGACCCTAAATGATGGGTGTTTCAGGACCCCCCTCATTTTTATATTGCGCCTACTTCTAGGGGAACTAATGTTTGGTTTTTAGTAGCTTCCCTTTTCCCTTTGCCCGGATGGTTTTGGGTTAAATGTCAACCCAATGTATTCATCCGAAAAAAATTATAAATTTTTAAAAAAGTTTTAGGCGTTTAATCAACCCAGCCCTACTTCCGATGTAATTCGAAAATAAATATAGGTCTTTACCAGCCCAAATCAGCCGTACCTGCCCCTTCGTTTGCCCAGATTCCTTTTTAAAAAGACGTACAATTAAAAATTCTAAAAAAAAAAATTATGGGGGGAAATTTTTTGCCACGGGATTAAATCCCGGAACCCCCCGGTCCACACATTCCCTGTCCCCCCCAAACTCCGTAGGGTTCACTGTTTAAGGCCCTATAAAAAAAAAATTTGTGGGAATAAAAAAAAGGTTTAACAAAACCCCCCTTTTATCCCAGGGTGATAAAATTAAAAAAAAGGGTCCCTTAAAAAAGATTAGTTATCCTTGTAAAACCAAAAAAAAAAAAATTCGCATTTTCAATATAAAAAAAAAAAAAAATTTACAACCCACAAAATTCACCCCGGAGTCATTGAAAAACTTATTTGGTTTTAAAAAAATACCGTGATTTTTTTGCCATCCCGGAGATTGTCAGGCTTACTGCCGAAAAACAAAATCCTTAAAATTTAAAAATCGGGTACCCCCCGGTCTATTTTCCCGGCCATCGTTCCTCCAGTCGAGGAAAATTCGTGAAAAAATAAAAACTGTTGGAAACGGGGTGAATAAAAATTCCGCCACCGGGGAACTCGCGCTTTTTTCTCGTTTCTAAAAGGACGGAATTACAGACCTGTAATTGTTTTTAGGCTTAAATGAAGTCATGGGCGATGGGTACCTCTCCCTGTTTAAAGTGATTTGTTGATGGTTCGGGACCGGTAAAAATTTTTCGTAGCCTTGATCTTCCAAGCGGTTCTGGCAATCCGATGGCGCCCTGTCGAGGGAATTGCTTTCAGCACTCCGCGGACATTTGAGTGGCTTAGATCCTTTTGGTTTAATCCTCCTATCCTTTCAAAAAATAATCCCTTGTTTTCTGATATGCTGGGAACAATGTATTGCATATTTTATGAGTTATCTTTTAGTAGGATTGGGATCTCATTTTGAAAAATTTAAAAACTGTACTCCTCACTTAAGAACAGGTCAAAAAGCAAAAATCACGAAGTGTGATTTCTAAAAGCTAAATTTCCTTCTTGGGCATATGGGCGATAAACGACTCACCCATAAATGCAAAATTAAAAGCAATTCAAAACTTCCCGAAACCCAGGTGTAACAATGTCCGTTCTTTCGGGATTGTGGCTTTTTGGGCGATTCTTAAAAAATTTGCCCCCATGGATCGTCTCTGACAGATTGCTAAAGAAAGATATACCGTTTCATTGAATGCTCCCAAAAGAAAAAAGTTTTAAAAGACTTGAATTTGCCCAAACCAAACGCCCTTCTTGGCTTTCCCGATTAAAAGGGCTTCTTTCATTTTAAAACGGTCCTCTGCCCTGACCCTTTGGACTGTTTCAATCAACCTGACGCAAGCGGTAAAAGATCGTGCTTTGCATATGCGGTAAACCAAAACCCTCCCCATAAAATTACTCTGTCACTCATCAGGCCTCGCTGTTGTCTGGCTCTCAAACTTTTAGGGATATTATTTTTGGGTATGTTTAAAAACTTATTTAAGATCAGCACCCCACCGACTATTTAGGGAAAAAAACCTTCCAAACTCGCGCCTGGACCAAAACATTACAAATTTAATCCAACTTTTTAAATACTGCCGGTGGGCCCAATTAGGGGTGCGCCCTGTTTAGAATTGTACCATGGGGATCCGTGGAGAAACCCCCCCCTCTTTCAAATTTAGCCATTCTGAATTACCCAAATCCCCACGTCAACTACGTGGGGAAACAAGGTCTATAGCTCTGATCAGGTGATATCTTTCCCAAAAATTACCTTCCTTTTCTCACATTTTTTTTTGTCATTAGACGGAGTCTTTGTAGTTTTGGCCTAAAAAAGCAACCCGGGGCCCAATTTTTGTGATACCTACCTGACATATGTCCCTTTGGGGTTTAAGTTAATTCATGATGGGGTTATTGCCGGTCCCCGGGGAAGGACAAACCCTTACTGGGGCCCCGTAGAATTTTTTGGCCGCCATGCGTTAACATAGACACTTCAGAAAAGTGTGAAATGCGCCCAGCAAAAGGGACTGCCTAAGCCGCCCGATTTTATAATTCCCTCCCCGGGAACCCCATGGTTTAGTTGCTGACCACTTCGCTTCCCGCTAGCCATCAGGGTTCAAAGTACCCTTAGTATTGTGATCCTTGTCTAGGTATTGAAAGGCCCCATTAAGATAAATGCCCGGCGGTTGCTCCCCCCTCATCCCAATCTTTTTGCCCCACTCGACACCCGAGTATTTTTTGGGACAACGGGGCGGATTTCGCAACGCACTCTGAGTGAAATTTGAAAAATTTTTAACAAAAGTCAACCTTTGTGACATATCCCCCCCCCCAGAAAGGGCCCTTTGTGGAGCCCCCAAATGGGAAAAATCCTAAAAATTTTTGCCCCGTTTTTCGTGCTTACTAGAAAATTGGGAAGTTTGGTTTTACCAGTGTAGCGCAAGCTAAATTACGTTTGCGAGTAAACGGCCCCCTTTTAATATTTTTGGATGAGAAAAACTCCGTTATATTGCTGGGGATTCCCTCAAAACCTTTTTATATATTGAGATTATGCAAAGAGCCAATTACAGTTTTCTCGGCACCAAAAAGATGTAAAAACAGCTGCTATTTTAAAAGGTGCTATTCCCCCAAAAACCAGCGTTTCTCTCCTGTTCTGTACAAGTGGTAAATTTGTATGTTTGAGTACCCCGAACCTCAAAATTGTCTCCTAAGTTTGTGGGACCCCCCCTTGTGTTAAAACAATTACAGGTCATAATTTTTGAGTTTTTTGATCCTTGGTTTAAAAATACTTGGAGGTAGTAAACAGTGACTTTTTAAAAAGACCAGTGAAAGCCTGTTTAAACCTTAGTAAAACTAACCATGAGCATGCTACTCGCTGACAATGAAAACTCACTCTTCCAATACCCACCGCATGCTTATAACCTTTTCGCTCTGGTACATTTTGTTGCTATAGCTTGTTTTTGTTCCCAACTGTTTCCCTTTATTATCCTTTTCCCCTGCTCTACCGGCTCTGGGCCCTTCAATCTAAACCTGGGCCCCGTTTTCCCCTTGGTCGGTCTCCCTGGGGGAAGGGGTTTTTTGGGTTTTTTTCCCCCATAATGCCCTTTTGAGGATACCCCGGGAGGTTGGGGGGGTCCGGACAACTGAAACCCGCCCCCTCTTTGCATGCTAACTATATATACGAAAATTGCAACCACGCGTGGAAAGGGGGCTTCCTCTCTTTCCTTTTCGGACTTTTCCTGCTTTAGATATGGGGAAAGGAATAAAAAAAAACCCCCTTTTTTGACTTTACGCGGTATTTTCCTCTACCCTTCTTGGGGTCTTGCTGCGTCAGACGCAAAAGTCATTCTATACCCTTTCAAACACCGGCATATTTGGTTCATCAAATTTACCATTTCCTTTTTTTAGTGAAAGAAACTTAATGCTGTAACTTGCCTCAAACGATTATTTTTTAAAATCCAAACGTCTTGCCGTTGTTTCATTGGTCTTTATCTGATTTTAAAATTGTATCCATACACAATCTAGTTCTTGTCCCCGCCCCCCTCTTTCCTTTCTGCCCCTTAAAAGGGTGGGTTTGTGAATTGTGCTAACCCCGAAGATGCTTCTATGGCCCTGTCTTTTGCCCTTATACTCACCTGGGCCCCAAGGAATATTTCTCGTCCTCACTAATTTTTTTTTTACAAAAATTTCTTTGTGTTTGTGTATCCCCGAAGGGACTGAAAAAAGGGGGTGTCAGTTCTTCGCGGGGTTCGTTCGCTTTCAGTGCCTCCGTCCCTGACACTATCCCCGTCTACATTCCAACCATGGTTTTACTGCAAATTTTTTTAGTATATTTTTCCCATTGTAGCTTAAAATTTAAAATTTTCTAAACAAGTATATTACTACGCCTTTCCGATTCACTTTTTTTACCCTCGATTTAAAAGCTCTGTACAGAAATTTTCCCCACCATTTTCTTAACTCCCTTTTGGGACATTATCCCCCATCATTACTCCCTTTTACTTTTTTTATTATTGGGTTCCTCTGTGCTGTGCTGTCCAAAAAACCCCCATTTGTATAGGCACCTTAAAGGGGAAAATTGGCAGCACCTCGTATAAAAACATATACATGGTTAGGTACTGTCCTAATCAGCCCATCGCGAGGGGCGTTGGTTTGGCCGGCTATTGGAAACCCCAAAAAGGTAGATTATATTATTAAATAAATTTTTCAAATAAGCTCAGGTGTTGTCCCTTTTTTGTCTGAGGCAAAGACACTTTTGATGAGGTTTGTTGCGATGTTCACGCCATGCCTATAAGGGACTGGACAGTCCCTGGTGTCCCCTTAGGCAACAGTAAACACCTCGCCCTGCTTCCCAAAAAAGCCACACAAGTTTGGTTTTTTATCATTCCCCACTTCCCCGGGGTGATGACGCGAAGGCCCAAGACATGGGCCCGGAATCTGTGGGAATTCCGGCCAAACCTCCATATATCTGCAACTGGCCGGAGAGGAAGGGAAAACAGCGGAAACCCAGTCACAGGCTGTTCCGGGCCCTTCGAAAAACTTAATCCGGCCTCAGAACACGTACTTGCACCGCCCTCACGTGTAAAATATATATTATAAAATATATATATATTTAAGATTATATATATATATATATTATATTAATATATATATATATATATTTATATATATATATATATAATATAATATATTTAAAAATATAATTTATATAGTTTTTTGGGTACGCCGTAGGTCCAAAGAAAATGAAATTTATTTTTTCGAATTTGCGGGGGGTTTTTCTTAGTAAAAATTTAATTTTAAGGGGGGTTTGTCCCTTTCACTTTTTGGTTTGACCTTCTTTTCTATGCAAAAATGGCTTTTATATTTATTCAAAACTAGCTTAATGCGATTTTGCATAGTAAAAATTGCTCAAAAAGCAAAAAAGGGAAAAAAAAACGTCTTAGAATTCTTTTACATAGGGAAATTGGGGTGCCAAGTTGAAAAAAGATTTTTGTTATCGGGGTACCCTAAACCCGGGGCCAAATGTTGGGTTGGGGTTCATGGAGGAAGGGGAAAAACCAAGGCGATGGGCCGCAGCTATGGGGAAAATGCACCCAAGGGTTTATCGGGGAGCATGTGTCATTTAAAGGGGCCCCCTGGAAAGGTACCTTTGGCACTTTGTACCAAGGACCCGGTGCCACCTGAGAAACCTGCGTTCAAAGGTGGCTCAGGCTCTCATGCTCTGCTGGTGACATACGACTCCACCGACTCCCGTGCATGCAAGGGGACTCAAAAGGCCAACACGGGTGGAAAGGGGGTCTCACGCCCTTTGGGAAATGCTGGGACCCAAGCTCTTTGGAAAAATTTTGCGTGTTGCCGCAACAGTTGCCCCCGCGCCACCTTTCACACCGACGGGCCCCCCTCATCTGCCTGGCTTCCAGGGCCGTGTGCATCTGTTTCCCCGCGTAAAGAAGCAGTACAACCAGATTTTAAAGGGGTGCCGGGGGGAAATCTCACAGAATACCCGGGTTTCCTGGTCTATTCCATGACCAGCAGGTCTCCTACCCCTGGGCCCGGCTGTGAATGGGGTTCTCCCCGCAACTCGGAATCAAAAGGGAAGGGGTCCCACTCCAATGGCTCACCACACCCCGTCGCTCTGTACATGTGGACCAGAAAGCCTGGGCTGACTGGCAAAAAATAAAAACCCCTGAAACCTTCAAATACTGCCCGCAGTTACTTTAAAAATCTACTACACATCAAGGGTTTACCCAACTAAGGACGGCCCCCAAACACATCCCTACGCACTCAAAGTGAGGGTCGCAGCCCCAAAAAGGTCAAAAAGCTGAACTTCTACGTGCGGACAGGGGCATGGGTCGCCACTCAAATGTGTCCCTCTCGCTGATGGCGATTTAAAAGAGGAGACCGCGGGTTTTCCCTACCCCCTTTTGAAGCTAGGGGTGGCGAGGAGTTGGGGACACCATGAAACCCCACCCCAAGCGAACTTGTCACCCCAGTTGCAACCTGATCGCGGCAGCCTGACCACACGAGCCGGCATTTTACATGTTACTGTCCGGGGGGTCAAAACCGAGTTTTGGGCAAGCCCTACGAGGTTTGGGTTTTTTCTATCCCCCTCAGACCCGAAAGAGTCGTGAAGGCGGTGACGAGGCTGCGGTGCTGGTGGGCAGCAGGCCGAGCGGGGGTTTATCCGGCCGGGCCCACCACCGGGAACCATGCCCTGCTTCAGGTTAAGAAAAACTGATGGACCGTTCTAGCCCAAAGTAGAGGTGTGACACTGTGATGTATGCCTATGACCAAAAGATCAGAAGGCTTCCACCTGTCTTTTAACTCAATTTTGGGGCATGATGCAATCCCCGGACCAAACCCCCTGCGTACTCTTTAACATTATTCATAGGGGGCAATAAAAATGCGATTTTGCTGTAGAAATTTCTCAAAAGCAAAAAAGGGAAAGAGATAAAATCTCTTAGAATTTCATTTACTGGATTGGCATGCCAAAATTGGGAAAAAAAATTTTTTGTTATACGGCACCCTAATTATATATATAATATATATTATTATATTTTATATATTTTAAAATAAAATATTATATTAAATATAATTTTTTTATAATATATTTATTTATAAAAATATATATAAAATAATAAATAATTTATATATATATATATATATATAAATAATATATTAAAATAAAATAATTTTTAATATTAATTATATATTATATTATATATATTATAAATTTTATTTTTATATATATATATTATATATTATATTTTTATTTTTGTAAATTTTGTTCTGGGGACTTAAATATTAACAAACCTTATAAAACCGCTCGACCACTTTTATTTAAATACCATTTGAAGTGTCTGGCTAGGATGGTGGTCTCCTACCCATCAAACTACACTTCAGGGCACAACCCCTACGTTCACCAAAACCGTAATTTCTTACTTGGTTGACCCCCCTTTACCTGTAATAACCCACAGAAAAGGGGACACACCTAAAAACGCCCCCTTTTCAGGTCAGCACGTAAAAACTAAACATGAAGGGGTTTCCCACCCTGTTCACCCCTGCCAATCCGTGCGGGGGCGTCATGGCCCAAAGTGTCCGGCCGGGGCTGCTCTTGCTATAACTGGGCCATAAGGGGTCATTGGGCGGGGACTGAAAGTGTCCCGCAAAGCCCCAAGCCCCCTGCCTGCCCAGGCTGGCCATACACAGGTTCTGCCGCAACACCCCTCCCCACGATGGCCGGGTCGCGTTAAACGTTGGTTGCTCATCACCCACCTCGGGGGTAAATACGCAACTTCGAGCCTAACAATGCCCTCCCCTTTCCCCAATGCCAATACTCCCCCCGGTCTCGCACCTGGTCCGGGAGCCCATTTAAAGGCCCAATGTTCCAGACACAGGCGCCGACGCCTGTCATCGGCACGAGACCCTGCAAATGTTCACATCCCCCTCGCAGCCTACTCTCAAACCGCCCAACACTAGCTGACGCGGGGGGTCGAAATCACCTGCGTGGGATTTTTTTTTAACGCTACTTTAGGGCCCTCCACGGAATCTTGTCCCCAAGATACGGTCACGGGTATTCAAACGCCCCTCCTGCCCTCGGCCACTGCGGGCGGGCTAAAATTTTTTCACCTCCCTTCCCAAAGCCCTTTTGGGATCAACACTCAAAATCCCTAAATGACCTCCCTCCTACCCCGCCCCCTCACTCACGGGCGCATTTTTCCTGCGCGATTTTTCGGACGCGTTCCTCCAAGGCGGTCTAAAAACGTCTCCCCGAAACCCATATTGGGCAAACCCATAAAGGATTCCGTGAAGGAGGGAGCCGTACCTTCCCCTTTTCAACACCGAGGCAGGTTCCCTTCGCTTTCCAGCATCAAGTTCAGGGGGAAAATTGGGGGATGACCGTCGGGGATTCAAGCCTGCCGGTGCGACCCTTCAAGTGGTGCCCCACCCGCTATCTTCGTACTAAGGATAAAGGCTGAAATCCGCTTGACTTGACGAAACTCAACTCTCAAGTGGCCCGCCCAACCATCCTCCCCAACTCCTTCACCGCTGTCCGCATGTCACCCTCACGCGTTTTTTCACCACGCGCCCCTTTTCGGGTACTGGCAGTTGGGAACTACACGAGGACGCCAAACCCTGACAACCTTTATCACACCATACGGGCGTTTTAGCACTGCGAGGTCCCGGGGTTTTTCCGGCTCCCGGGTGACGCTTACTGTCCTCCGCGGCGACCTGGCCCTGCAGGGTGTAGAAAAACTCGTTAAAGGGGTTGACGACATTCTCCTCTTCGACGACGATTTTTCCCCTTGCACTCCAACTATTCACCAGATGCTCACTGTGTCGCAAGTACGGGATCCCCTTTAAAAAGGGAAATTTGTGGTCGCCGCGCCAAAATGTGAGTTTTTCTGGGGGTAAAACCCTCTCCTAGGGGGGGGCCCAGATGGGGACAGGTCCGTGCCCCCCGGGGATTCCGACTCCCGCTACTTGACTGCCCTCCGCTCATTCTGGGCCGGGTAACCACTTCGAGTTCACCCCACCCATCGCCGCTGCCGCCCAGCCACTCCGCCCCTGATGAGCCCAAAAAAACTTTTCTTGGACCCTGATCACACGAGGCCTTCTTCGTGAAAGACGGCGCTCCCTTTTCGACCGCCGATTCCTCGCTCACTTTCCCCCAGCACTTCCATTTTATTCTTAAAAGTGACCCTCTGCCTCCGGGCTTTTACCCCTTCTCATGACCATGGCCAGGGACCACTTTCCCTCTTTCTGTCTCAAGATTCCTCGCTGACGCCAAGCCGCTAGGGCCACCATTGAACTCGAGCTGCTCCCGCCCGCCGGGGCCTTCAAGTGAGGCCTTACTTAATGGGCCTACAGCTTCCGTTGATGCGCCCTCACCCCTGACCCCCGTTTCCCAAACCCACCCCTTGGACGCGGTTGAAAACCCTCGCCTCCACGCTCAAGGAAAAGGGTTTTTCGCCCTACCTGTTTGGGGCCGTGGGGCATGCGGGGAAACAGCTCTCATCCCCGATCCCCCTGTCCGACCCCATTTTACCCCCCCCCACCCCAAGGACGAATGCGTGCCCCAAAGGGCAACTTCAGGACGTCGGCCCCCAAAACGCCATCACCGGGATCAGGACCCTTCACACTTGACCCCCGCCACACCAACCCGTAAAACGCCCCCGGAACTCCGACCGCGCACGACAGCCCGTCGTACCCCCCCTTTCGGATTTGCGTGCTCGGTTTCCCTCCTAACGGTAAAAACCCTACCAGCTCTCACTCCCTACTGGAAATTCCGTGCTGCCTGTACGTAGAAACGGGGAGCTGGTCCTTAGGGCCCCGGGAAAAATTTGGTTCCGGCAGCCCACCCCCGCCGCACCCTTGCTCGTGCACACAGTCACCGAGGTGTCGCAGCCACGAACGCCGGGCAGCAAACTGTTTTTTGCCGGGTATCGTGCCGACATTACCAGACCGTCCAAGCCTGCGAGCCATGCCAGTCCTACACCCATCCAACAAAAACCACTACTGGGGCGACACCACCCCCCGGGCCTTCGAGTCGTTCCGCGATTTTTTCTCCTCGCCGGAGCCCTTTTCCTGGTCTCGCGCGACTCCCCGGGTGCCTGTGGTCGTCCCCTGGGGGGCCCGATACTACCCCACGCACCCCATAGTCTTCTGCCGGACTTCCGGGGAAGTTGGTGTCCCCGCTCCGCCTCAACTGGGGGCGGGCCCCAATTCACTAGACTGCCTTCCGAACTTTCGGAGCGCTGGGGTGTCTACCACGCGTATCTTCGCCGCATTACCCCAGTCTAATGGCCACGCCGAGGCGGCCGTCTGGGTGAAACACCTCATCCTCCAGGCGGCGCCCAACGGAAAATCGCAGTGAAGACTTCGCGGGGGTCTCCTGTTGCTTGAAACCTCCTAACTCCTGGAACGCCCCCTCAATGACACTTTAGGGCCCCGCTCCGCCCTGTGTCCCGCCCTCCTGACCCCCTTCTCGGGGAGGGGCACCCGCCAGGGGGCTGTGATCGCCGAGCTTCGCCCGGCTGACGGGTCGGGCTATACGACCACATGCCCGCCCCCTACCCGGGCTGTGTGGGGCCAGACCGTCCTGTCCGGACCCGCATCACCCGCTGGGACGGGGTCGGGGTTTGTCATGGGCTGCGGCCCACAAGGGACTTCAGGTGCTTCCCTAGTGGGCGCTTTGGTGGGAAACCGCCTTTTCCCCTCCCCCCCGCCCAACCCCTATGACGACACCCTCCCCCCACCCCCCTGGCCCTTGCTCGGACGAGAAAATCACGCCCCCCTTTATTCCCCCCCCCCTGTGACCCCGCGCCTTTCTAAGGGCTCAAAGAAAAGGAGTCCCTCGGACAGCGCTACGGGGGTAAAGGGGGGAGGGAGGTTATATGTGAATAAAACCAGACGTCCACCTACAAATATGCACCCTCCTAATCACACAATTTTTATTGGCAACGCCCCACTGGGGCAACGTGCCCCCCCCCAGGCAACTTTTAAACTAGTCGTTCCCGTAACCGGACCGCTCACCAGCCCTCCGCTGGGGGTCTGGCAAAACTCTTTTTCTTTAAAAAAAACCCACCTACGGAAGATCCGCTTCCTTTAAAAAACTCCCCTCAACCATCCGGAAAAATCCTGCAAACCTCGAGCACCGGGAAAATTTCCCTCCACTTAAATTTTTTGTACCAGGTCAGACAAACCCCGGCCCCGGGGGAACACCTATCACCATCTACTTGGCCATAAATGTCATGCACCCCACCCCCGCCGAAACCTTGTACATATTTGTTCCCTGGGTTTTTTGTGTTCCCTTACCCCTTTTCCTGACTGCTGACATGGGTAATGGGGTGTTTAGGAGTTTTTTAAATGGAGCAGTGGGGTGCCCACCAGGCTGCGACAGGGCCTATTCCAAACCCGTGCTGTTGAAACATTGACCATAACCGAGTTTATAAACACTGGTTTTCCCTTTCCCTGGGACAGCCTTTTTCAGCCATCCAAAACCCAACACTGTACTGTCTAGATGTAGTGGTGTGCTAACATCGGGCCAGGCCCTCTGTGGACAAATTGGGGCTCTTCCCCCAAGTTACCGAGAAGCCACCCGTTTCCCTTCAAGACAAACAGTCAAAGTGCCTTCATTCAAGCCCCCGTCCCCCACCGCAGGGAAAAATGGGCCCCGGGGCGAGAATGTGATTTGGGTGGCTAAAGAAAGTGTCCCCCGCTTCTTTGGTAAAGGGGAACCAGGGGAAGAAAGGTTTACTTGGGGTGGGCACCATGCCCGTCTTCAGGAAGCGACTCCGCCTTCACTATACTGCAATGTTGCCCTTTTCTGGAAACGCTCCCCCCTAGCAAAGTTCAAACATGCTTTGGCATCGTTGGGGCCTTCTCAACATGTCAAACCAACATATCAAACCATTTCAAAACAATTGTGGGTGCAATGCCAGAACCGTCATCTAGTCTGTGAATCAATTTGAAGAGGCAACAATCCTTTTTTGGAACCTAGCATCTTTTTCCAAGGGTTGAGTAGCAAACCTCTGGTTTATGGTTCTTACATTTTCCTGGATTTGGTGGGTTCCTCAGTGTCGACTGGCAAAAGTACACTAGTCCCCAGTCATGACGAAGTCTTTTGGTAATTTGCTCCCTTTGGGTTGAACTATTTTATATAAATCCTTCAAAGGGCATTTGGCACCTTGCAATGTTTTCCCAAACCACTTGGGCTTGGTTTCTTGGGGAAGAAACTATGTGAGACCCCCTTTTACATTTAAAAATAAAACTGATTGTTTATTCAAAAAGGGAGGGGGTAACAGAGTGGTTGCGTCTCCCATGGCTTCTTGGGGCCCCAATTCGTCCCCGGACGAAAAACAGAACCCTTTTTGCCCGTTGAGTGGGCAAAACACCCACATGCCTGTCCATTAAAATCTAACTTCGTCGGTGCTCGGGACCAAGGGGGGGGGGCATGACCTGAAACACGGCTCACATAAAAAAACCCGCCCGCGCCCCACGGGCGAGGCCAACCTCACACCCCTCAAGGGACCTCCAAGTCTACCATCCGGCCCCTTTGGGGCCCCATTGCCTAAAGGGGTATAGGCCAATTTAAAAAAAAAATAAAAAAATAAAAAAATATAATAATAAAAAATAATAGGGAAAATTCTGATTATCGGGTAAAATTTTTATATCGTTCACTGGTTTTAGAAAATAGCATGGGGATTCAGGGGGGCAGCGCACTCAAAACCCAAAACATAACTTTTCGGGGCAATTAATCCTTCCCTAAACATTTTTAAAACATTGCATATCATATGGGCCCTTTACCCGACCCTTTAAAAATCACTCAAAGGTCACCTTGAAACTACAACCTTAAGATGCCTAGGGGTTTTTTTTAAAATGTTACCAAAGGGTTTTAAAAGATAATACCTTGACGACATTTCTTCCCTAAAAATGTTTACCCCCTGACCCAAATTTTAAGGTCCCAAGGTTTCCCGGAGGGGACCCTCAAAGGGTTTTTCTTCATCTGGAAAATTTTACTTGGGGGGCTAAAGTTAAATTTGGGAAAAATTTTATCTTTTATCACTTTGTGCCAATTCATATGGGTTTCGCTTACGGTTGGCTAAAAGAAAAGAAAAAGATAATGGTCTTTCATTTCTTTTCTTTTTTTTTCTTTTTTTTATTTAAAGTTATTAATCACATAAAAGGGTTAAAAGGGAGATTTGGCAGTAAGTGTTCATAAACTTTCATATTTTTTCATTCATAAACTATTTTTTTTTACATTCATAAACTTTCATATTTTTTCATATCAAAAACTATTCATATTTTTACATTTCTAATCTTTCATTTTTTTACATATCAAAAACTATTCATATCTTTACATATCTAAATATTCATATTTTTATATTTACGTGCCCGATTTTTCTCCCACTCACCTCCTGAAAAGAAAAAAAAACGTGGGAAGAAAAAAGAAAAAAAATGAAGCTCTTTAAAGTCACTAAAATTTTTATTCAGAAAAAACCCCACAACAAAAACAAAAATCAAAATAAAATGAAAATTAACTAATTCAGGTCAGGGTTTTTTACCTATTCTCTCCCCTCCTTCTTCCCCGCCTTTACATGTCCCAAACCCAAAAACAACAACAACCCCAACAAAACAAAAAAAACACACACACACACACACACACAAACCCGACAACCATGAACGTGATTCGAAACACTCCTCCAAATTTGTGTCTGAAACTGAAACTTTAAACCCCATTCTCTCTCTCTCTCTCTCTCCTCCCCCTCCTCTCTCTCTTTTCAGGGGGGGGCCTTTGGGCTTTTTTCCCCCAATTATATATGTTTTTTTTGTTATTTTCCAAAATTCGTTTGATCTGTCTTTCTCTCTCTCCTCTCTCTCTCTCCCCCTCTTTCCTTCCCCTTTCCTTTCTTTTTCTTTCTTTCCTTCTTTTATCCCCGTCTCTCTTTTCTTCTCTCTCTCTCCTCCCCCTCTCTCTTTCGGTTGTGTTTTTTACCTATTTCCAGCCTTCTCTCCTAAAAACGGCCCCCTTCAAAAAAAAACCCCTTTAAAAGGGTTCTCGTATTTTTTTTTTTTTTTTTTTTTCTTCTCTTTCCTTCCCCTTTCTTTCTTTCATTTCGTTTTTCTTTTTTTTCTTCTTTTATTTAAAAAGTTTTTAAACACTAAATTTTCAAAAGTAATAAGGGGTTAAACTTAGTTATTTTTCATAATTATTATATTTTTCATTAATTAACCCCTTAGCCCAGATTCTTTCCCTTTGTTTCTTTTTTCCATAAAATTTTAAAAAAAACAAATGCCCAAATAATAGTGGCAAAGTTTTTGGGTCTATCTATTCATTCTTATATTCCCCTAAAAATTGTTAAATGGTACCCAAATTACAATGAAAATTACTGTGGGACAGGGGTTAAGGGGGTTTTTTTACTTTTTCAAATTTTCATTTTCCAATTCTAGTATAAAAGGTTTTTATGATTTGTTTTCGGTTAAATTATATAATTGGTTTTTAGTAAATTGTTTTTTTCAATTGTTTTTAATTTATGTATAAAGTTTTTTTCTTTTTTAACTGGATTTAAAAAAAAAACTTCTAAAAAAAACCCCCTTGCTTATTTTAAAAAACCGATTTCCCTTCTATAAAACTAATTTCCCCACTATAAAAAAACTTTCTTTTATAAAACTTTAAAACCCATTTTCCCACTATGAAACACCAAAAGTTTACTAAAACTACCTTTTTTTTCCAACTAAAAACATCGTTTCTTTCTAAAACATAAAAATTTTTCCCCTGAAAAACCAAATTTTTTACTGGAAAACATCAATTTTTTCTATAAAAACCAAAAATTTCTTACTAAAAAACCTGATTTTGACACATTCCCCCCCATCCAAAAATTTTGGGGGGTTTAAAAAACCCCCCAAAAAAAATCAAATTTTCGTATTAAAAAACTCTACCCAATAGGTCCCAAAAAGTTCTAAAAATTTAAAAGGAAGAAAAAAAAAAAAGGCAATAGGGTCGGACTATAAAAACATTTTTCCCTTTTTTTAAAGAGTCGCTAATGAAAAATTAAAAACGAGGGGAAGTAACAGTTTTTTTCTCCAAATTAAAGTATCCAATACTTTTCCACTGTAGTGGTAGAGTAAATTTGGGGTTGGTAATTAGAGAGAGAAGAGAGAGGAAGAGAAAAGAGAGGAGAGGAGAGAAGAGAGAGAGAGAGAAAGGAAAGAAAGAGAAAGAAAAAAAACTCGCTGCCGAAAAAAATTGAACTACTCTCATGAACTGATGGGTTTTTTTTTTTTTTCTCTCTCTTCCCTTTTCCCTCTCTTCCTTCTCCTCTCTCTCTCTCTCCTCTCTCTCTTTTCTCTTTGTCCCCTGTCTCTGTCTCTCCCCTCTCTCCTCTTTCCCCCTCCTCCCTCTCTCTCCCTCTTCTCCCCTTTTCTCTCTTCTCTCTCTCTCTCTCTCTTCTCTCCAATATACCCACAGGTGAAAGGTTTCCTCCAAAAACCTCACCCGAAAAAAAAAATACAAATTAATTAAAAAAATCTTGTTTCTTGAACGCGGGGTACGATCAAGCACTCAAATTTGCCTCGTGAAGCTTCGAATTTTACCAAAACGAGCTAGTTTCGAACACCAAAAATATTTTTTTTTTATTCTTTGTGGGTTTTCGCGTTTTTTTTCCCCAAGTCTTGATTCCACTGGGGAGTCATCTTTTCTCTCTCTCCCCTCCTCTCTCTCTCTCCTCCTTTCCCCCTCTCTCTCTCCTCTCTCCTCCTCTCTCTCCCTCTCTCTCTTCTTCTTTTCTCCGCTCTCTCTCCCCCAAAAAAAAAAAAAAACCCCCCACACCCTTTTCCCTC
>JACEEZ010014264.1:0-14160 GCA_016584305.1 Chionoecetes opilio | reverse complement strand
GGGCGTAAAAAAATATATTTACGGGGATAAAAAAGCTTAAAAAGGCCCTCAAAAATTGTTTTTGGGTTACCTAATATGGGGAAAACGAAGACCTGATTCGTGATCACCACAAAAAAAAAACCCCGATGAACAAAGTTTAAACCCAAACCCGGGAAAAAAACCAAAATTGGTAAAAATTGTGGGGCCATGTAGGGCCCCAAAGCTTTTATTTTTGGGGGCCCCAACGATTTTTTTTTAAAAGCCCAAATTGGGGTGTTACTAGTAATTTGGGTATGTTTGATTTCAAATCTAAATTATTTTTTTTTCAAATCACGTCTAGTTTTTTGTAAAATGCAAATCACTTCGCACACTGTCCAAACCACCCCCACTTTTTGGGTTTTAACCCGTCTTAATGCCGGGAATAAAAACTTGTTTTTAAAATTTTGAGGCAATTTTTCCCAAACTATATCAAATTCAACCGATTTTGACCCAATAAAATTTCCCGATTTTAGCAAACTGGTTGAAGAGCATAGAAACCGGCCCAACGGCCCATTTCCTACGTGATCGGCAGAGTGGTTGTTAAAGCCCCTGCGGGAAAGCAAAAATGGGCTGTGGTAACTTTGGTGGTTTTTAAAAGAAATTTGTTTTGTACAAACTAAATGTATTTATTTTTATTTTCCCACATCGTAAAAATTATTTTTCTAACTTTTTTTTCAGATATTGATTGTTTTGAAAATTAAAATGGAATAAAAATAGACCTGCTTGTGTAAATCACCCAGAAAATTTCTGTCTATCGGGGACAATATACACCAAAGTCACAAACGTAGAAACAAACAACAAAGTTTTAAAACTTGCCAACAAGTTTTATTTTGACTGTAAGTTGGGAGACAAGGAGGAAAATTTTGGCACCCCCATAAATTTCCCTGTGCACAGTGCAGTGCAATGTTAATAGTTTTGGATAAATTTGGGTAAATAAAAAAGCTATCCCCGTTCATAGTCCCCCTGGCTTGCATTCTTTGAGCCGAAAAATCACTTCAATGTTTTTTATTTTTGTTTGAAAAAGATTGCGGGTTGCACAAAAAAAAACCAAATAAAAATCAGGGACCCCCAAACTGCGAATCCGCAAAAAAACCCGTAAAACATGATGAAACAATCCACCACCATTTTCCCCACAACGACAACAACGCAGTTCATCTGAATTTTCTGCTATGATAGAAAAAAAGGGAAAAGGGGGCATATATGTTCCACATGCAATTTTTCCCCCCACATTTTTTAAAGTGAAGCGGATTTTAAATGACCTATAGGGGACCCGGCCCCCAAGAGCCAAAAATTTAGCTTGACCCCCCCATACTTTAGAAAAAGGCAAATTGGGTTATCTTGGATTCGTTAGGATGTTTTACTTTGTGAAAAACATTTTTACATTCAAAATTCAAATTTTCAAACATTCCCCATTTAAACCCATCAAAATTGAGATTTTTTTAATATCAAAAAAATGTTTTTTTTGGGCACTTACAAAGTTTGGAAAATTTGGGTAACATCCCCTTTAAATTCCTTTTCCCAAGTACACTCTCACAATATAGGGTTTTTTAAAATCATTTTAAATGGGGTTTTGGGACCCCCAAAACCCCCCCAAACATTGGGGGTTTTTAACCCTTTTTTTTTGGCCTTTTTTTTTGACTCGTATTTGCCCTTCGTTATACAAGAAACCCTTGGGGGAAAAACGTTACTCTTTGGGTTTATTTTAAACCCACTTTCTAATTGTGTATGTTTTTTTTCCTTGCATTTTTGAAGAAAATATGGAACCACCAAAAAAACCCCCTCGAAAGGGGGAAAAACGGTCTGTGCAAATGCTCCCAAATTTTGCAAAGACTTCATTATCCAAAACCAAAGCTATAACCCAGTTGCCCAAATCCTGGAGTCGAAGGATTGAAATCCATTCTGAAAGTTTTGGCCGAACTTGGGTAAAGATGGTGCCCTATGATGGGCTTTTTTCCATTAAAAACCCGAAAACCCAAAAGGAGATACTGTTATAAAATTTCCCAAAAAAAAAGTGCAGAGAAAATTTAAAGCCCCAAGAGGAATTTTCCCGATAGCCCAAAAAAAAACCGGGTAATTTGCTGACGCTGACGAGGGCGAAACCAGGTAGGGGGCCTACGGTTGGACTGCCCCTTCGTCTCCGGGATATGAAAAAACGTCGCAATTTGACATTCGATCGGGCTGTTTCTATGGGGGGAAAATTTCAAAATAGCGGGAAAGGAGAAACTGTCGAACTTTCTAAAAAGGGGACGGGGTCCCCCCCACTGGCAAAGAGTTTTTTAAATGCAGCCTTTTTCAGAGAAACCACTATGAGATTCAAAATGCAAATGCTGAAATTAACTGCCCTTTTTTTGAAATTTGGAGGAAAAATACATCGTTTCTTGCTTTTTCGCAGACATCTCGCTTCCCAAATTTATTAAACTGCTAGTGCTGGGGCTAAGGTTGAAAAATTTTAAAATGCGTGTCCCTTTTTCAAAAGTTTTTTGTAAGGAGATTGAAGAGACTTTTCCTGCCCAAAAACCCCATCCTTCAAAAACCTTGTCTGTCCTAAATAAACGATTGGTCGCTAAAACAGCAGAGGTCAACTAAAAACCCCAAGGGTCTTGTACTACAGGGGAATTGAAGAAAATTTAAAAGGAGCATTTCGGAGCAGGATTTCTTCTTTCGCCCCAGCCGGGAAGCCCTGATCTTGTATCTCAGGGTTTACACATTTTTGCCGAGGCCTTAAAAACCCACACGTTGTGGGGCCCTACAAGTGCATGAAAAATAAAAATTGGTGAATGTAAAACTCAAATCCTCTGATGATTAAATTCAGAAGAGGACGCTTTTTGCCCTTGTTAAGGCAGCGGGTATCATAAAGGAAAATGTATGGGGTGCCCTTAAAATTTAAATTTCGGGATCGTTATGATTCTAGTGGGAATAGGGAGAAAAAAAAGTGAAAGGATTTTGTTCCGAATACTTTGTATGTTTTTCGTTACATGGTGTACTTCAAATAAAGATTTTGGGACAGGGGCTAAAAAGCTATGAACCCTGAGATTTCACAGGGGAAAACTTTGGGAAATGAGATTTTTCTTGCAATATGTCAAAACATGATTTCCCCTATTTTGTAAAATTCCAAAACCCCAATAACATTTGGTTTAAGTGTCAAGGTGCCCACGCCCATGGTAGTCGAAAACCCTGAAAAGATGACCTGTCCTCTCTTGGCACGCAACCTTATATGAAGTGCGTAGATTCCTCCTGCCATTGTTTTGGGAAACCAGTTTGTAAACCCAAACCCTAACGTTCATATACCATTTACATTTCTGTCTTTTACCCTTTGAAAATGCTATTAAGCCCCCTGTTGATGCCGAAAATTGAAAATTTTAGATAAAAAATAAACCCGAAAATTTAGACGAAAAAACCCAATACCCATTCAATGGCTGTGTGTTTGTAAAAAGTCTCCTGGGCCCAGAAGAAACCCTTTGGGCTTTTCCAAGGTCAAACCTAAAAACCCTAATGCACCCCAGCTGGATGAGGGGAAAAATCAAACGCTAAAACAACCCCATACAAACCCAAAAAACCATGTGGGAAATGGGAAGCCCAAAGAACGGGGATAAGTCTGCTAGGGGATGTGGTACAAAAAAAGCCCTTTTTTTTGGGAAATTTGGGCCCGTGAAAGTCCCCCTAAAACCTCACGTATTCCGGCTTGGGGTAGATTCAATTCTCTATTTTTGGGCGAGAGAAAATTTCCCAAACTGACCCGAATATGGTATCCCCCTTTTTCATTTGCGCCCCCCTCTGACTTCTCTACGATCTCAACGACTTTGCTAAAATTGGTTAAAATTTGGGCAAAGGGCATTTGGGACAAAATGTTCGGGTCCCCGGCGGGACCCGGGCAATTATACCCAAGGCTGAACAGTTTCCCTCTGGATTGAGCCAAAATCATTTGGGCTGGCGAGTGACGATGAGGCCGGGTGGGATGCTCTCACTATACTTTCATACCCTTTATAGGGAAGCTGTTTAGTGAGGGTTTGGTCTCCACAACACCCTTGACAGTACCAAAGTGTATGCTCATGCCCCGTATTTTGGGTTTTTTTTGAAAGGGGAAAACAGAAAATGCCCAGGGGTCTAAGGGGAATCAGACGGGTACACAACCTGTTTCACTTTTTTTCTACCCAGCTGCCAAAAAAACCTTTGCAAAAAAACAAGTTGCCCTGGTGGGTGATGAACCACGCACTTAATTCGTTTCTAGAAAATCCCCTTAAAAATCCCAATCCCCGGAAGCCTGCACTCCCGGGTGTGTCAGGAGTTTGGGAAATGCCCTTGTTTTTTCCTTTCTTTTTCCAAAAACAATGAAGAAGTTCAAAGACACGGGAAAGAGAACAATCACAATTTCTTTACTGGTTGACTTTCGGGAAATGCTGGTGAAAACCCCCCTTGAAGTTACTTAGGGCAGACCGTGAGGCTGATTTTGAAAGGCCCCTTACCGCCGTCCTTGAATTCATAAAAAAACTTCTTCCTGCAGGCCGCAGAAACTATGCACGAACACCCCCCGTCTAATTGGGAAATGCGTCCTTGGGGGTTGTCACTCCACAAAATTTTTTCAGCACTTTCGGAAGGTGGTTTCGTTTTTAAACGCTAAAAAGGATTTTTAAACTGCCTTTTTTTTTTTTCCCAACGGATCGGGCTCTCGAACAGATTAAAATCCCGAGCAAAAAGGGCCAAAGGGTGTGTTCATCGGTTACACACTGTTTAAAGGAAAGCCTTATTTTCGCTGGCTGCTGACCGCCCAAAACCCGGGGGAATACGCAAACGATTAAAAGAATGTGTACACCACCAAGCCCAAGAATACCAGGGAAGAACTTGGACTTTTGCTCGATGCCCAAAGGGGACCAGAATGAGGGTTTAAGTCATAAAGGGAATACATCAAGGAAAAATTCCAAATCCTTTTGGGACGTGGAAAGTGGGGAAACCCCCCCATTTTAATATAACTAGGGGTCAGGTGGCATCAGAAGAATTCAAAGAGCCCCGAGGAGGGGAGTCCCAAAAAAAAAAGGGTGGGGAAAAAGGGTTAAAATATTTTCACAAAGAAAGGCTTGGGGACGAAAAGAAGAAAAATTTCGGGGATCCAACCCCCCAAGACAGTAGTCAAAACGTTTTTCTGCTATGAAGTGTTTTTCCAGTAAAAAGGGAAAGGGGAAAAATAATAAATGGGAAAAAGGGGGTACTCCTTTTTACATTTTTTTCTTTCATTTTTCATATTTTTTCATCCATATGATATACAAACCCTTACAGAACTATTTGAAACTTTAACCCCCCAAAAACCCCCCGACGGTTCCCCCGAGGTACCTGGAACTGCCCGCCGATCGGAACTCTCGCCGCCGTGGGGGTCGATTTTTTTCCCAATTTTCCTTGATTCCCGGCCCCAAATTTATACTTTTAATAAAGTGTAACCCTTTTTGGGGTTTAAAGGGATAAAATTACTATCGGTTTAGCTTTGATCATTTTTGGTTAAATTAGGTGCCAATACCGGTTTGGGTTAAAATGCCCCCGTCGACAAGATTTTCTAGGTTGTTGTTTCGGCAAAATTCCCCCGGGCGACAGTTCCAAAACCTTTCCCAGGGGCCCCCCCATTTTTTGTTTTGGAGGGGGGAATAATTTGAAATGAGGCTTTTTCCGACGTTTTTTAAAATTTTGAACCAATTTTAAACACATCAAAATACACAAAAATGGTATTTTTTTGCCCTCTTTAACTCAACTACTGGTTGAAAGAAATTAAATTTACCTATTCTTAGGGGTCCGGGTTACCCCTTTGTTTTAATGTTAGTTTTTTAAATGTTATGTTACCTAAATCCTCGAGGCTGGTTTCTAGCATGTCATAAGGGGGTTAATTTTGAAAATAAATGGGCCTAATGCATAAAAGCCGCCCAGCACCAGTAGCGGGTTCCCGGGCTATTTTTTATTTGACTATTTTACAAAATTTTTATCCCTTTTTTTCCGGGCTGCTTTATCTTTTTCTGTCCTTAAAATAATGGTTTTTGGTAGTGTTTGCCATTTGGGTTTAAAGGGCGTTAATATATAAATAAAGGGGCCCTATCCCTGAAACCGCCCGGAAACCCAGGGGGCCGGTATCTTGGCATATTTTGTTTTTTGGACATTTTTTATATTTACCCAAAACCCTTTTCCGGGCATAATTAAATAATTTTTTGCCATTAAAATAAATTTTTTAATAGTTTTTCGCCACTTCTCAAAGGCTTTTAAGGGTAAAATAAAGGGGCCCAAAAATACAGGGGGCGGTGGCGGGGCCCACACCCCCACCACCACCCCCAAGGGCCCCTCCTAAAACCACTTCTCACATCAAAAAAAGGGCCCGGGTTTCACCAATTTAATTTTATGAAATATTTGGGTGTATTCAAAATATATATAGTAACTTAGGGTTTTATGTTAAAAACTCACCTCAAATTTGGTCGGGGAAACCCGTCAGGGGGGCAGGGTTTTTGGTAGATTTCGTGGCCCTCGCGTGCAGAGCCCCGGGCATTAGGTCAGGGGTTTTCGAGTCCCCAATTCGTTCTGGCGTGGTGGGGCTTTGTATAGTCAATAACCTTGTATTTTGGGTCTTCAAAGGGGTCTAGATAGGATAAAAGTATCTTATCTTATCTTAATGGTCTGGGAAAAAATATGATGGAAATAAGGGCACGGCGAGAGGAATTGGGGGGAAAATTGCTGTTGGTTTTTTTTCGGTTGGGGGACAACAAAAAAGCTCGACGCGATGCGGGCCCTATCTTGATTCTTGTATAAACCCAAAAACCCCATACAACGGGGGGAGAAAAATTCTTTAATATGGTTTCCCCTTTTCCCGCAGGAAACGTATTCCACTTTTAAAATGGGACCTTTTTTATTTTCCAAAAGTTTTACCAAAGTAAAAGCAAATTTCCTTTTTATTTTTGGGAAAATTTCTTTTTTTGGGTAGTATTATGACCTAAACACAAAAATTTATTTTGGGCTAATCAAATTAAATTTAAAAAATTTCTTTACCCAGGGCATGCCTTTGATATCTGGATTTTTTTGTAACCCTCCATAATGTTTTCCCCGTAGCTTAAAACGGTTCTTGAGATATTATGGAAAAATTGCTTCCCTCTATTTTTCCCCAGCCTCTACCCCCACATTCCCCGCCCAACGTATTTTTTTTTTTTTTTTTTTTTTTTTTAGCGAACAATGGCGCCCTTTGCGCTTCAATCTCCAGTTTCCGTCCCCAGAGATTAGACGTAGCGTGCGAAACTCTCCTGAAAGTCAGTTTGGGGAACTTGATGAAAGAAAACTTTTGAAATCCACCCTATTTTATTTTTTTTAGGGATTATTTTTATTTAAAATTTCCACGTATTGCGCCTTTTGGGGGTTTTTAAACTTCCTTGAGGGGCCCCAGGTGGGTTTGGCCCTTTTTATGTTTTTCTAGAAGGGGGAAAGGGTGGCCCTCCTCGGGGGGGTCGCAGGCTGGATTTGTTGAGTGCCACCTGTAATTAAATTTAGGCTTATGCTTCCCCCCGTGCCCCCTTCCCCCACTTGCCCTCGGGGGGGAAGTTGATGGGCAGCAAAGTGGGTGTCTTTTTTGGGTACTCGAGACGGGCAAAAAAATAACTCCTGGCGAGTCTTGAACTAGGCATGGTTTTTTAAAACCCTGGGGTACCTGTAACACCAGGGGGTTTCAAACCTTTCACCTGGGGGGGTACGAGACATGCTGACCAATAATAATTCAATATCATAAATTTTTAAGGGGGGTTTTTTAATTAAAAATTTTAAAAAATTTGTCCCGTCCCTTTCCTTGTCCTTTTGCATCCCTTTTTTTGAAGAAATTGGAGGGTGAAAAAGTGTTTCCCGTTTTTCCCCCCCAAAGGAATTTAGGTGGCTCTCACGTACTCCCTTTCACGTTTTCCCTTTCCGATTACACGAAGAAATCAAGAGGTTTCCTTTTAAATCTAGGGAGTGAAATTCTGACCACTTTGAAAACAGGGATTTTATTTTCTTTCCCTTTGCATAAACCCGGGGGGGAACCCAGCAACAAAGGTAGTAGCGCCAGCAACGACCATCTTTTCCGAACTTTCTTTTCCTTACCCACTAAAGACGCTACAAAGCCCCCCCTCGGTTTGTCGTTAACGCGTCGGAAAGGGGCCCGACTGGTAAGAAGAGGGAATGACGTCATCAAGCTCATCATCAGTCACCACCAGACAAACATTTTAAAAAATGCCTCACCAATCACAATCCGGCGAGACATTTCCGGGGAAGAATGGCATTTCCCGACTGCCTCCCCCCCCCTTCTGTCCCCATCTCCAAAAAATAATTCTCGTTTTTTTCGTAATGCCCTTTCGTTTTAAAGGGGTTTTAATGTTTTCAATATAAGATGTATAAGTAAAGGGGCCCCGTGTTGCTAGTGTTTTTGGGGGGTAGAAAAGGGGTTTTGGGTGGGTTAAAAAGTGAATATTTTGGGTATGGGGAGGGGCCCCCCGGCAAGGCCTCTCCGTCCTCTGCCCGCCAAATTTTTTGTTTTCCCCTCATAACATCTTTAAATCAACCCTTTTTAATTAAGGGACCCCACTTTGCACATTGATTAAGATAAACAATTATATAACATTCTCACCATAATCACTAAGTTTATTTAAAAACAGTAAAAAAGACCCTTTAACCTCCCCAAACCTACAGTGTCGGAGGAGCTGGCGGGTCCAGCCGCCCAAATCAAAAGTTTTTTAGTAAAAAACCCCCCATTATCCGCCTCAACCCGTGCCCTTCCCCAAAAAAGAAAGTCCCGCTTTGCTCCCACCCTGTGATAAAACACCATAGGTACACCCGGGATATAGGTTTCCCCCCGGGGGTTCCCCGCTCCCCTACTAAATGTTTCCAAAAAACATCTATCTCCCTTGGGGAAGTTGGTGTTGATATCCATCCCCTCACGGGCTTCATCATTTCTGCTGCTGCTGCGCCCCAAGGGCCCCGCTGCCAGAAAAGTGGTGATCCCTGCTTGAATTTCATCTCTTTTTCTCATTTTAAAATGAAATCAGTAGAGTCAGTAAAAGTAAGAAGTCAGAGACGAGGCTGCCTTTTACGAGTTATATTTGTCCCCCCCCTCGGGAACCAATCCATCCATTTGGGTAATGCTACTTTCATATCCCCCGTGGGGTGTATGGAATACATTTTTGTTTTTAAAATTGTGTAAATTTTTTGGGTTACGGTGTGCAACGTTGCACACGTTCCCGGGGCAAAAAACTGTCTTTTGGCATTTGGGGTCTAAATACGGGATAAAAAAGCGGTTTTTGGGAAAGCGTATTAAAGGGAGGGTTTTTGGGGGCCCTAAAACTTTGGGTGCCTGACTTTTTTCCCCTAAACTATCGGGGAAAAGCGTTCCCTTTAAATATCAAAAAAATTCATAAAGTTCTTTGACTGGCAGATTCTGTAAAAAAAAAATTAGAAAAATTATTATTGTTTCTTCCGGGAAATTTAGTACAAATTGGTAAATTTAAAAATATTTTTTAAAGTCTGTAGGAAAAAAAAACCCACCAAATTTTTGGGAGTTAAAAAAAGTCAAAAAACCCCTACCTTTATTGCGTTTTCCCTATTTTTTACTAAAGAACTATTTTACCCTAACCAAAATGGCATGAATACTTTTTTTTTTAAACTCAACGGATCTACCGTAAGCATCCCATCCCTTTTTTTTTTTGCTTATACGATTTTTAGATTTTAATTTGTTTTATATTTTTTCGCAACCCCTTTTGGGGGGTTTAAGGGCCAGCAAATTATTGGTGCACCATACACTATCTTTTATCCGTCTAACCTATTTTATTTCTTTAACGGGGACCTTGGGCTGCAGGAAAAACGTATTCCACTTTGAAAAATGTACATTTCTTATTCCAAGAGTTTTTCGCATGTATCAATTTTCCCTTTTTATTTCTGGAATTTTTCCTTTTTGGTATATGACCTAAACAAAAAAACTTTAAATTTGGGGCCCTATTAAACAATGGGGAAATTTTAAATTTTCTTAAAACCACAGGGGACCTGTTGATACTTGGGTTTTTTTTAACCCTCCCTAAAAGTTTTTTTCGTAGCTAATACGGGTTTTTGAGAATTTTGGAAACATTTGGGTTCCCCCTATTTTCCGCAGCCTCGTACTACATTCCAAACCCAACGATTATTATTTTTTTTTTTTTTTGCGAAAAATGGCCTTTTTGCGCTTCATTTTCCCCAGTTTCCGTCTCAGAGATTAACGTTCGCGTGGGGAGCTCTCCCGAAAGTCCCAAATTAGAGGGAAATTGGGGAGACGAAAAAAAACTTTGCCCACCCTATATTTATTTTCTTAGATTATTTTTTATTTAAAATTTCCAAAACCTATTGCGGCCCCTTTTGGGGGTTTTTTCTTCCTTTAGGCCCCAGGTTTTTGGCCCTTTTAAAGTTATTTCCCCAAAGGGTTAATGGCTGGCCCTCGCTCGTGGTGTCCCCAGGCTGGATTTGCTGAGTGGGCACATGTAATTAATTGAGGCTTATGCTTCCCCCCCCCGGTTTCCCTCTGCCCCACCCTTTCAGTCCGGAGGGGGAATTTGATGGCACATGTGGGTGTCTTCGGCTACTCGACGACGGGCAAAAAATAAACTCCTGGCGAGTTTCCCTTTAACTAGACATTTGGTTTTTTTCCCTGGGGGACCTGTACCACCAGGGGGTACGAAACTTACAAACCCGGGGGTACGAGAAAATGATGACCAATAATAAATTTAAAATTTATTTTATAAGGAGGTTTGAATTAATATTAAAAATGATTTTGTCTGTCTTCCCCTTTTCTCTTTTTCATCATTTTGTGGGAAAAAATTGGGAGCTGAACATAAATTTTTCCCGTTTTCCACACGGAAGTGAGGTGGCTCTTTACGTACTACTTTTCACTTTTCTTCGAAATACATGAAGAAATCAAAGGTTTTCTTTTTAAAAAAAATCAAGGCAGTGACATTGGGTGACCACTTTTAAAAAAGGAGTTCATTTTGTCCTTTGCATACCCGGGCGGAACCCAGCAACAAAGGTGTAGCGCCAGCAAAAACCTCTCTCCCAATTTCCTTTTTCCTTCGACTAAAACTACAAAGCCTCCCCCGGTCGGGTCCCTTTAAAGGGGGCGGAAGGCGCTGACTGGCTAAGAAAAGTAAAACGTCATCAACTTCCCTCACATCACCAGCCCGGGCAAACATTTTTTTTTTAAATTCTCGACCAATCACAAGTCAGCGAGACCTATTTTCCGGGCCCCGAAAGGCATGCCCGACCGCCTCTCCCCCGCCTTTTTGTCCCCCTCATCTCCAAAATTATTCTCGTTTTAATTTGGAATGCTTGCGTTTTTTAAAGGGGTTTTTTTTTGGGATCAGATAATAAAAATGTATAAGTAAGGAGCCTGTGTTTTCTAGTGGTTTTTGGGGGTAGAAGGTTTGTGTGTGGGTTTAAATAGTGAATATTTGGGTTTTTGGGGGGGCCCCCGCGGCAAGGCCCTCCGTCACTCTGCCCCGCCATCAGTTTTCCCCCATCATAACATCTTTAAAACACCCTTATTTAAGGGGGCAAAACGGGGCTACATTGATTAAATAAAGACAATATAAAAATAACCAAAATTTACCATAATTCCCTTTAATTTCTATAATAACGGTAAAAAGGGCGTTTAAACCTCCCAAACCTACAGTGTCCGGAAGCTGGGGGGGGTCCAGCCGCCACACTCAAAAGTTTTGAGTAAAAACCCGGGAGGTTTTCCCCCCTCACCTGTGCCTTCCTGAAGAAAACATTTAGCTAGCTCCCACGCCTGTGTTTGCCCCTAGAAAATCACCAAAGGGGTCTAGGTTCCCCAAAGGGGGTTTTCGCTCCCCCACAAATATTACCAAAACTCTATCTCCCTTGGGGGAATTTGGTGTTTTAATTCCCCTCCACCTCACGGCTTCATCATGCTGCGCTGCTGCTGCTTCTGCTGCCGAAGGCCGCGCTGCCAGACGTGGGTGATCCCCTTTCTTGTATTTCATCTCTTTTTTTCCCCATTATATGAATTTAATTTAAAAAGTAAGAAATCAAAGACAGAGGCCCGCCTGTGACGATTTTTTATTTGTTTTGGCCCCTCGTAACCAAACCTCCATCGGGTATGCTACTACATATCCCCCGTGTGTGTATGTAAAACCCTTTTATGTTAAAAAAGTGGGGTAAAAATTTTGGGGTTTCGGTGTGCACGTTTCACACAGTTGCCGTTTCAAAAACGTCTTAAGGGTTTTTGGGGGGTTTCCCCAAAACGGGATAAAAGAGCGGATTTGGAAAGCGTATTAAAGGGAGGATTTTTGTTGGTCCCCTCTGCAGACTGTTGACGTTGTCACCCAAGCTTCCGGAAAGTTTTGGGGTATTCATTCCAGCGGAAACACCATGGGTTTTAAACTTTTAAAAGCGATGGAGTGGACTCTGAAATTGAAGCCGATCCCCGACGTCCATGATGTTTTAAGTGTGGGGTACTTCGCTGAAAACCGGGCATTTCTCCATATTTTTTGAAAAGCCCTTGAAAGAAACGAATGGGCTCGGGGGAAAAGCATTTACTACTTCCCTTTGGGTCATTGAAAGCCAATTAAACCCCTTGCCGGCTGGGGGACAAGTTCCTGACAAAATTGGTCTGTTTCCCTTTCCCGCCTCTCTAAAGCCTGGGATACATAGTTTTGAAAAGAGAAAATTTCGGGGAAGGTTTGGGGTTTTTCCAGCTTTATATCCGCTTGCGTGGCAGAAATTTACCTGTGCGTCGGGGCAGGGATCGTCGCCCCTTTGGGCCCATCCTAATAGGGTTCCGTTGGCTTGCCAATCCCTTGGTCAGTCCCCACCATTATAGTAGGAAGTGTCCATTCCTCCTCGCCGGTCTGATTCGTAAATTCTACATCGGCGTGGATTCGGGCTTGGAAAATCCTAGGGTGACACAGAGTCATGTACGACACATGCGTTTTAGAGTTGATCTTACCCCAGAAAGTTTTGCTGTTCCCAACCTTCGGTATGTCCAAGTTGAAAACTTCACCTGTCCCTGGCTGTGTGAATGGTCCTAGTGCACGCAAATAGCTATCCACAAGAGCGGCACCAAAAAGTTTCCAGAGGTGATCTTAGCGTAATGCTGTTGTCCCTCAGGCACGTCGGTGTCCTCCCTGTTGCTCCCGCAGATACTCCAGACGACACCACAACAGCTGAACACAGTAGTAAGCGAACATAGACTTAGAGATCAGAAAAGAGAACTCCGAATCCAAATCGCAGTACACACCGTACAGCTTATTGATAATCGTGGGCAGTCCTTGGTACGTAGGTGGTAGATGGGGCGAGGCTTGATTTGTAATTGGCCTAGTGCTCCTTCAACATCCCACACACCGGAGTTGCATGGATCATTCTTCCATATTGATAGATCCTCCACTTGCTTCAGCGTCGGCTTGGTCTTAGCTGCTGCTTGGTCCAACTTGCTCTGCTTGTCAGCGTGAGCAGGATTAGAACCGACCTCCAACGTCATCGGCTTAACTCCGACCTCCAGAGGTTTCCCTCGAAAGCCACCACGCCCTCGGCCTCTTCCCCGGCCTCTGCCGCGGGATCGTCCTCGAGCTTGGAATGAGCTAGTTTCAGTATCCATTTCTATGTGCCTCTCTCGGCTTCTGTCTTCCGTTAATGGTAAACCAAAATCCAGCACTAAAACTTTGCTGCTTTGCTTTTCCCGTATCTATACGGAAATGCGTTCTTTACTCTCAAAACAATTCATAACTGTTCTTTGACTGGCAGGGTTCTGTGAAAAAAAATATATAGAACAATTATTATTGTTTCTTCGCAAGATGTAGTACAATTGGTATTGAGATCATTTTTACGTCTGTAGGAAAATAAAACTCGACCAAATTTTTGGCAGCTTAAAAATGTCAAAACACTACCTTTATTGCGTTTCCCTATTTTTTACTATGAAACTATTGACCCTAGACCAAAAATGGCATGAATACTTGTTGTTAAGCTCAACGAGATCTACCCTAATCCGTTTCTTTTTTGCTTATACAGATTTTTAGATATAATAGTTTTATATTTTGCGCACCCTTGTGCGTTCAATGACCAGCAGCTTATTGATGCACCATACTATATCTTTCATCCTCTAACATATTGTATTTGACGGAGACCTTT